>JAQGAB010001453.1:0-16304 GCA_034696565.1 Isotomurus graminis
AGTCTCCACTTCCTCCTTAGGAAGCTGAGTGAACGAGTGACTCCGGTGGAACCGTTGTGATACAGACTGACCTTCCTTGACTCGTTCATCTCTGGAAGAAACAACTGGAGGATCCGCTGGAAGCATCCGAGTCGCTTTATCAATACGGCCAGACCAAAACACACTTAACTTACTTTATCGGCAACCCGAAATCGTATGCAAACTACTTGTACTGTCAATGGGCATTCGTATCATTCGTATCCTACAGGGAGACTGTGAGATCTTTCCATACTTTCAATACATTCCTACCGTTCCTTGGAAGTACTGTCCGCCATCGCGGTGCAAAATTAAGCTACGGAAGCCCTCACACCCGTCATTTCGTCTTTGGCTTTAATTCTCAGCTGTTGATTAACTCTGTTCCCTTTCAGTCGCATAAAGGGGTTTGAAAAATAACTTACTAGTGTCTTAGATAGTAAATTGCCCTGTCTTAGGACTTAGGACATTGGCTGATACGCTTTTCAGTTGTGTGCCTCTCATCTTTCCCACTTCTCTTCTGTGTCTCCTGAGGTTCAGACGTCCAATTCTCTTGACTTGTCCTTCTGCAGCTGTTGCAGTTGTTCAGCAAAAAAGGTAACTTTTCTTGGGTAGTTGTGTGCTTAAATCTTTAATGTGTGGTTTGTTCCGCAGATGGTTAGCCAGTGGAGATTGTTGTTGGCGATAGGAGTTTGGTGTATCATCACGTTGTCAAATGGAGTTGAAGGACGCTACATAACTAATAGCGAGTTGGTCAAGCTTCAGAAGCACATACCTTGGAGGAAGGGACGCCGGAAAATGAGAAAAGCCGATATTCAAGAATTGTGCGAGAAATACAAGGAACAGCAGAAGGATCTTAAGACCTACAAAGCGAAGGTTGACTCTTTTGTAGACCAGCCAGCAGGTGGACCGACAAGGAAGAAGGTCGGCGGAGGTGGGGGGAAAGATGACAAGCGGAATGGCGGGAGTCGCCCGGGGTCGGTGGTTGGACTTCTTGTGTCGCTATTCCTCGTTGCTGTGTCTCATTCCTGAATGAACCGTTACACTGCGCGCGAATTAAATGAGTAGAGAGATACGAATTGATGTGACTTATGAAGCTCATGCCACTTTAGTTTTGATTGTCTGAGCTGAGCTTAAACGGTTAGCTGGCTGTTCTACGCAGTCGAATGGAAGTTTTATGACTTAGAACAGTTGTAGAGAAAGAAGGGATGACAGCGAAACGTTTGTAAGTGAATAATGGATGAGTGTGAGTGTGTTGAATATGAATATGACCCCGGAGGACACTGTTGAGGTCAAAGGACGAAGTGAAGAAGGATTAATGACCAACGGAAGTCTGATGCGCTATGTTTTGGGGGATCCTACGGATATCCAAGTGACTTTTATTCGGTTATATTTGCAACGGGAATGAAAGGAAGGTAGTTGTTGAGTTCCGAGTATTCGATGGCTGTGGCGGTTGACTCTGGACTTCTGAATGTCATGGAAGGTCAAAAACTGCATCTCCGTCTTGGTCCGAATCCCTTTGGGGGTGCACGTCGATGACGAAATCTCAACAGCACTCCAGCCTTCCATATTAGACAAGAGGAACTCGTCCATCAATCAATTCTACTCTCACCGATGGAATGTCTGCGTTCCAGCATCTTCAAGGAGGACAACCTGTTGAGGTCAAAGGCTAAGACAAGACCAACTCAACTCTGACGAGGCAGACGGATCATTCTTCCTCAGAGTTTAATTCCGGGGAAAGTGAAACTTTCTCCAATTTTCGGTGTTTCTACACTGGAATTCCACAGAAGAAGGGTTTGTGACAATTGCTGAAGTGTTTGGACATCATTTGTGGTTAATTTGGGATTTCAATTCACATTGCAAGCCGCACATAAATTCAACTGGAACTCGCTTATCAGACGTGTGTCTCCATTCCTCCAACTCACACGCTTTGTTGGAACTTTTAATAGAGTGTTAATTTACTTGCAAAGGTTGAGATTTATTTGTATTTTCATTATTGGAACGTTGATTTTCCGCTGAAGATTTGGGTCGTCCATTCCGAAAGTGTACGGGTCCTTGAAGTGCCTTGAAGTTAACGCATTTGGATAATCCCGTCGAAGGGCAAGTGAGTTGACGGATGTTGGGGAACACGTGAAAGACAAGGCCATGTCGTGTGACTTAGTGAAGTACAAGGAGACGTTGAGGAGCAGCAGACTTCTCTCATCTCCACGCCATGAGCTCCCCGGGAATCTGCAGAGAGTAGAATGGTCAGAAGTCGCAAGAGGAAGGTCAGAGGTCAAGGGTAAGAGGGAACTAAAAGGGATAAGCCAGAGCCCGGGGGCACTTTGCGACAGAGTTTGAAATACGGAAAAGTCTTCTGGAGCACGCGATTAAGGGATATGGATTGGGTTCGATCCCGTGACCTTCCTGCAATCCGCTTTAGCGCGGTGTGGGGCGTACCGCACGAGGAGAACTGTCTTGAGACTGCAGTTGCGTTTAAGTGACGCAGTAACCGACTCCGAACTGAAATTAGTTTTTCCACCACTTGCACGCCTTTGCACTAAATATGGTGGAATTTAATTTCCACTTAAATTACAGATGGTAGGAGCAAAACCAGTAGACTTTATATTTAACACTTTGGAAGGTCAAAGTGCAGTTCTTGCGCTAGTCGAGTAGGAACTTTCACACCATCTAAGTGAAGTGACCTTGCCCCACACAATGATTAGCTCAGAAGAAGATCAGATCAGACAACCTGTTCTTTCTAGGGAATTCACAAGTCTTTGATTTTGTACTGCAGACGGCCATGAGTTCCAAAGACACTCGATGAACATCCTACCACAGACGTCTTTGGACTGTGACCACCACCACCGTTTTGAACGTGTTATTCTCCTTAAGTGAAGCTCTATTCGAACTCCTTAAAGATTTTCTGGTGTTGGTGAACGAGGTTGAGTGAGACGCATTTGTAGAATGGCAGCGGTTTGTGGAGATGGTCAGAGATCTTCTTTCCCCACACCGATAAGCAATTAGTCTAGAACAGACAGGACAAGTGAAGTGCACACTTATCCAATTAGTCAGAATAGGAGCTTTGTGTCTACGTAGCAGATTCACTCTGTTATTCATTCATATTTCTTCAAACTGTTGATTAAAATTCATCTGGGAAACGTTTCTTTGAGGATGCGCCTGGAGACAAGACAGAACAGCGTTCCACCGTTCAATAGGATCCCGTGACCTTCCAGCCACTCCTTCTGGAGCGTTGTTGGGGTGTTCTGCACCACGAAAACGCCTTCCGGGAGACTTCATGACGTGACCTGGCTATATCTAAAGTGTGGAAGAAGTTTCGACGTCCATTGCGAACTGATTTGATCCGCATGCAGCTATCTCGAACAAGGACTGCTCGTTGAGGTCTCGATGCTTCGCGGAGGACGAACTTCTGGCAGGGAGAGTTCCGAACTCTGCGTTGTAAGTGTGGGTTTCGCGCTTTTGTCTTTTCTTCCAGAGAAATTAATATCGCTACGACGTGAGTAGGTCAATTACTTCTCTCAAGATGATAAATAGAATCTGGTTGGATGACTTCCTGGCATGAAGGTCATGTGGTCATTTGTCAACGACCGCGGAGGGCCGGTCATGTGCAACGGCCTGCCCAGAAATGTTAATCAAATAAAACCCAACGTCCCTGCTGCCTCAAGAAGAGGAGTCTTGATCGTTGGATGCCTTGTGGGAAACGGTGGCAGTTGAGGAGGTCGAGAGTTGCTGTAAGACTAGGTGGAAGGCCCGGAGGCAGTTGAGATTGTCTTGTGGACGATGACAAATTGTTCTGGACTTCAGGAGGTAGTCTGCAAATCCGGGAACTTTCATTTGGCCGCGTGAAATTCGTGGAGTTGTTTCAGGAGGTGCAGCGCAGTTCCAAAATGGATTCGGTGGTGGTGAAAGGAAAGGCGCAGGTGATTTGTTAACATGCGTTAGCTGTTAGAGGTGGAAGGTCAGCGGGTTGAGGGCAGCCTGTCTTCCTGATCTCCGCGATTAGATGGCTGTTTATTCATTTTAATTATTCAGCATTACTACGACCATGAGACCCATTATTACGACTTGTAGAATGAATTAACAATAAGCGAAGCTGTTGACACGCAGTCATTCACACACACATCGTCAGCGTCTTTGGGAGATGAGCTTCAACTCTGACCTTCAAACCCCTACAACCCAATTCTCTGATTTTCAATTCAATCTGACCCTGCATACAATTTCAAACTCAATGTTTTGGGGACTTGTGGCGTAGAAACACGAAAACCTTGGAGTTGACTCTGCACTCCTCTGCAGTTCTTTTGAATTCAGACGACATTCCAGGATAGGACTTTCTAGTACTTCGAGTGCATTCGAATACTCCGCAGACGCCAAAGAAGTTAAAGGACTTCGGAGGCCTCAAACTGACCACAAACAACCTTCGAATTTGTTTCCAGTAATTTTGAAACACCTTTCCGCCACTTCCCACGAACTTTCACGTGAGAAAATTCAATTAATGGTCAGATGATATGGTCAGTTGTTCCGTAGTTCATTGAATTATCAAAACTGGTAAAAAACTATGAAGTGTCTCTGTCCAAACATTCAGTGATAAGAAGACACAGAATCGTGAGTAACTGAGCTGCCCTTTGTGAAGTCTTCACTTCCTCCTGAGGAAGCTGTGTGAATGAGTGACTTCGGGGGAACCGTTTTGATACAGACTGACCTTCCTTGACTCGTTCATCTCTGGAACAAACAACTGGAGGATCCGCTGGAAGCATCCGAGTCGCTTTATCAATACGGCCACGACCAAAACACATTTAATTAGATACTGAAACACCTGGAAGTGCCATGACATGCAGAATCCAAGATATCGGCAACCCGAAATCGTATGCAAACTACTTGTACTGTCAGTGGGCATTCGTATCATTCGTATCCTACAGGGAGACTGGAAGATCTTTCCGTACCTTCAATACATTCCTACCGTTCGTGGGAAGTACTGTCCGCCATCGCGGTGCAAAATTAAGCTACGGAAGCCCTCACACCCGTCATTTCGTCTTTGGCTTTAATTCTCAGCTGTGGATGACTTTGTTCCCTTTCAGTCGCAAAACGGGGTTTCAAAAATAACTTAGAAGTGTCTTAGACGGTATTTACGCCTGCGTCTGATATGGGAATAAATGTAGGAGAAAGTTTTAGACATTCCGATGGCTTGTCGCTTTCCCTGGAACTTAACGAAGAGAGAACATCGGTTCCTGTTGGGACATCTTCACAGAAGCCACCAGTACAAAAACGTTGGTGGGGTAGAGATGTCTTTTGAAGGTGACGGAGGGTAGAGGATGCTGACAGTGAAGGAGCCCCTGTTTCTCGAGTGGAAACGAATGTGTAGTTTGTCTCTTCAACAGATCAGACGACTGTCTGTCGGCACTTCAAGGACCACGCCAGTGTCACAAAGATCAAGGAGTATGTTGGACACTTTCAGGAAGTTATTCGCTATGGACATCGTAGTGTCTTAGGACATTGGCTGAAACGCTTTTCATTTGTGCGCCTCTCATCTTTCTCACTTCTCTTCTGTGTCTCCTGAGGTTCAGACGTCCAATTCTCTTGACTTGTCCTTCTGCAGCTGTTGCAGTTGTTCAGCAAAAAAGGTAACTTTTCTTGGGTAGTTGTGTGCTTAAATCTTTAATGTGTGGTTTGTTCAGCAGATTGTTAGCCAGTGGGGATTGTTGTTGGCGATAGGTGTTGAAGGACGCTGCATAACTAATAGCGAGTTGGTCAAGCTTCAGAAGCACATACCTTGGAGGAAGGGAAGCCGGAAAATGAGAAAAGCCGAAATACAAGGAACAGCAGAAGGATCTTAAGACCTACAAAGCGAAGGTTGACTCTTTTGTAGACCAGCCAGCAGGTGGACCGACAAGGAAGAAGGTCGGCGGAGGTGGGGGGAAAGATGACAAGCAGAATGGCGGGAGTGGTCCGGGGTCGGCGGTTGGAGTTCTCGTGTCGCTATTCCTCGTCGCTGTGTCTCGCGTCAAGTTCTCCTTGTAAAGTGCAAATGATTTTGTTGTCGATTGTAAGTCGAGTGTGGGTGGAGATGTTCAAATTTTCTTGTAATGGTTAGAGTAAGAAGATGCTTCATTAATGGAAGTAGCGATTCAATGCAGGAATACGGCAGACATCAACTAATTGTAAGTCACTTCTTATGCAGCGGAACATTTAAGGAGTAATTGCAGTGGACAAGTAGCATATGCATCGAGGAGTAGATGGGGAATGTGCTTGAGTCTTCATTTAATGTCACTCTGTCTTTGTTGAAGCACACGGAGTATTAAAGACTTAATGGAATCTGTGGAATGAATTCCACGAACACATTTGGGCCTTTTAAGGCAACCACACCCATTCCTGAATGAACCGTTAGACTGCGCGCGAATTAAATGAGTGGAGAGATAAGAATTGATGTGACTTATGAAGCTCATACTTTAGTTTTGATTAAATGAACTGGGCTTAAACGGTTAGCTGGCTGTTCTACGCAGTCGAATGGAAGTTTGGGACTTGGAATAGTTGAGTTGAAGAGAAAGAAGGACTTCAACCGGAAGTACAAAATGTGCAACGCGACTCAAGAAATTCCAAGCACACCTCATACGACTTGCCAATGGAAATGTTGAAAAGCTGTGGATGCGAGTGGTTCAAAGTGATAAAAGGATGACAGCGAAAGGTTCATAGGTGAATGATGGATGAATGTAAATGGCGTGTTGAATATGAATCTGAACGCGGAGGACACTGGTTGAGGTCAAAGGACGAAGTGAAGAAGGATAAATGACCAACGGAAGTCTGATGCGTTATGTTTTGGGGAATCCTACGGATATCCAAGTGACTTTTCGGTTATATTTGCAACGGGAATGAAAGGAGGGCAGTTGTTGAGTATTCGATGGCTGTGGCGGTTGACTTTGGACTTCTGCATCTCACGGAAGGTCAAAAACTGCATCTCCGTCTTGGTACGAATCCCTATGGGGGTGCACGTCAATGACGAAATCTCAATAGCGGATTCCAGCCTTCCATATTAGACAACGGGAACTCTTCCATCAACTCTACTCGATGGAATGTCTGTGTTCCAGCATCTTCAAGGAGGACAACCTGTTGAGGTCAAAGGTTAAGAAAAGACCAACTCAACTCTGACGAAGGGAACGGACCATTCTGATCCATTGGTCAGAAGTTACAAGAGGAAGGTCAGAGGTCAAGGGTGAGAGGGAACTAAAAGGGATGAGCCAGAGCCCGGGGGCACTTTGCGACAGAGTTTTAAACAGGAAAAAGCCTCCTGGAGGACGCGATTGGGGGATATGGATTTGGTTCATCAGGACACCGTGACCTTCCTGCAATCCGTTTTAACGCGGTGTGGGGCGTACCGGACGAGGAGAACTGTCTTGAGACTGCAGTTGCGTTTAAGTGACGCAGTAACCGACTCCGAACTGAGATTAGTCTTTCCACCACTTGCACGCCTTTGTATTAAATAAGCTGGAATTTAATATCCACCTAAATTACAGATAACGTTGTAACACACAAGAAATTCATATTGAACAGTTTGGAAGGTCAAAGTGCAGTTCTTGCGCGAGGCGAGTAGGAACTTTCACCCCAAATCGTCTTGTTTGTTCAAACAGCATTATGTTTAAGACAATCTTTAGTCCTTAAGTACTCCAGCATACACAACACTCAAAGCCAATCTGGTCCTTATTTGTAGATTCAATAGGAGTAATTAAGTGACACAAAAGAAGTGAAGTGGCCTTGCCCCACACAATGATAAGCTCTAAGGGAGATTTGTTTATGACATCTGTTCTTTATAAGGAATTCACAAGTCTTTGATTTTGTACTGCAGACGGCCATGTGTGGACAACGACACTCGATGGACATCCTACCACAGACGTCTTTGAACTGTGACCACCACCACCGTTTTGAACGTGTTATGTTCCTCAACTGCAGCTCTATCCGAACTCCTTAAAGATTTTCTGAAGTTTGTGTATCGTTCTGCAGTTTGTGGTGTTGGTGGACGAGGTAGAGTGAGACGCATTTGTAGAACGGCAGCGGTTCTGGCAAATTCATCTGGGAAAGGTTTCTTTGAGGAAGCGCCTGGAGACGAGACAGAACAGCGTTCCACAGGTCATTAGGGTCCCGTGACCTTCCAACAACTCCTCCTGGAACCTTTTTGGGGCGTTCTGAACCACGAAAACTCCTTCCTGGAGACTTTATGACGTGACTTGGCTATATATAAAGTGTCGGAAGAAGTTTGGACGTCCATTGCGATCTGATTTGATCCGCACGCAGCCATCTCGAACAAGGGCTGCGCGTTGAGGTCTTGATGCTTCGCGGCGGACGAACTGCAGGTAGGGAAAGTTCCGAACTCTGCGTTGTAAGTGTGGGTTCGGAGCTTTTGTCTTTTATTCCAGAGAAATTATTTTCGCCATGAGGTGAGTAGGTCGATGACTTGTCTCAAGACTATAAATAGAATCTGGTTGGATGATTTCCTGGCATTTGTCAACGAATACGACCGCGGAGGGTTGGTCATGTGCAACGGCCTGCCCTGAAAATGTTTATCAAATAAAACCCATCGGACTTCCGGAAGTACCCGTTGGTCCGACTGTTACTTAAAGCTTAACGTCCCTGTCTCAAGATGAGGAGTCTTGATCATTGGATGCCTTGTGGGAAACGGTGGCAGTTGAGGAGGTCGAAGGTTGAGAGTTGCTGTAAGATTACGTGGAAAGCCCGGAGTCAGATGAGGTCGACCTGTGGGCGATGACGAAGTGTTCTGGACTTCAGGAGGTAGTCTGGAAATCCGGGAGGTTTCATATGGCCGCGTGAAATTCGTTGAGCTATTTCAGGAGGTGCAGCGCAGTTTCCAAAATGGATTCGGTGGTGGTGAAAGGCGCAGGAAATTTGTTAATCAACATGCGTTAGCTGTTACAGCTGGAAGGTCAGCAGTGCGGGTTGAGGGCAGCCTGTCTTCTTGATCTCCGCGCTTAAATGGCTGTTTATTCATTTTAATTATTCAGCATTAACACGACCATGAAACCAATTATTACGACTTGTAGAATGCATTAACAATGAGTGATGCTGTTGACACGCAGTCATTCACACACACATTGTCAGCGTCTTTGGGAGATGAGCTTCAACTCTGACCTTCAAGCCAACCCAATTCTCTGATTTTAGTCAATTCAATCTGACACTGCATACAATTCAAAACTCAATTTCATCTGTGTTTATTTGTATGACCTGCCAAGACGCACAGTAGCTCTGTGTGCATTTGCACCGCGTGTGAACGTGGACGACGAATCCTGGAACAGTTTTGGTTAGCTTTGGTTAATAGGCGCTGACACTTCAAACGTTTTGGACTTTACTTGGATCGTTTAGAGCCGCTGGGAATTTAAGGGGGTGTGTCAAGTGTTTCCATTCACTGCTGCCAGTCCCTAATGACTCACAGGATTTACTCCACTGCCAAAGTTGTTGTGCGAGTGAATTGATTACATGACGGAGATGATCGTGCGGAATTTGTTGCAGTTCGGGAAAGGCAGCGGGTGGTGGATGACGATGGCACCTTCAACTCCTGGAGGTCGGGTAGTGTGTAAAGGGCGTGGAATTCCGTACCGCAAGGAGAACTTCGTGATAACCATTGTGGTCATTGGTACAGGAAGATCAATGACCAAGACCCTTGATCCACTCATTAGATTCCTCTGCGGTATGTTCCATTTACCAGTGGCTTTACCAACAACCAAAAATGTAATTTTTGCGCGCCGTAGTTGTAATATATGGAGCATTTAATATTTCAAAAGTCACAGGTAGGCTGTCTTCAACGATTTAATTAGGATGTTCTTATGAATAGTCCACGAATCCGATTCGCCGACGATAGTAACGAAGACGATTCCCTTGTTAGTTGACGGGAGAGTACCAAGACCAACCCACTACTATTCTATTGACACAAGGATTAAATGAGTAGACACCAAAGTTCAACTCAATGGTAATTAGGATTCAAAGCTCATTTCCGAGCACGAATATTTATGCTTTTGTAAAGATTATAGATTAACTCGTCCACATAGTGTGGAACTATCTCTGCATTCAAGAGTGTTAAAGAATAGAAGTTACACAAGAAAAGTAAAAACGGAATAAATAGGAGCGAATAATAAATGAAATCCAACGGCATTTAGTCATTTGACACAAAACCAACTATTGACAAAATATAAAATGTATATTCTAATGTTCGGACAGTAAGTGATTTAAAGAAAGTATGCGATAATGACAGAATATTGAAGAATACAGCAGACCTCTGCACCTTGAATATTTAATCAACTTTTTGCCAGTGCTTCAATTCAAATCGCTTAGATTTTGGCTTACAATAAATCAACGAAAGGCATGATGACCGTATTCAACAATTCGAGGTCCCCGATTTTAACCAACTGCTGATGTGGTTGTTGTTGGTTGGTTTGTTGCAACGGTTTGTTTGTTTCATTACGTCTAGGAAGCAATACAGTAGGGCGATGAAGTGGCTTGCTCCCACTGTTTTACTAAAGTGTGGTATTCGACACCTTGTCCTGAGTCCTTGCACGTGGTGAATAGGATTTCTTAGGAGAGATCATAACATTAGACGAAGAACATGGGCGAGAGAAATGGAGAAGGGCGTCGAGAAATTTATAGTCGAATCAAGAATTGAAATGTATACTGGAGAATGGAAAGTCCGGGTATTCCAATGAACCGTCAGAGATGGAACCAACAAAACAAAATGAAGCTCTATGGCTTATAGGAAGGGATGTAAATCATGCATTCTGTTGTCGGATGTCGGTGTTTGAGAACAGTTGTAATGGGACTTATTGGTAAAGTTAGGACACATTTACAGAGTAAAACATGGTGAGTGAAGGGTGCTGGATATTTATGGATGAATAAGGAACTCGGAGAGTACTTTGCATGAAGTTCCTCTCTTTTCTCTACCAGACTTCTCCTTGTTCAACTTATATAATCCACATAAACACAATAACATGCACTGAAATTCCCGTCTTACATTAGAATGCCTACAACATCAGAGCGAGTCCCAAATACAAAAGGAACCTAAAGGCATTTTCAATTTGCTAATAAGGGAAAGTTTATGTGAGCATAAATGAACATTATTCAATGGCCACAACGACTTCGTACTCAGGAGTTAATTTGTGTTGAGATGGACAAATTTTGAATCTCGCATTTCACATTATTGCTCACAGATTTTGTCGTCCATCTCTCCCTTTCTTTTTTCCTCATTCCACCAAACTTTCAATCTTTCGGATTGTCCCACCGTCAGCTATAAGTTTTGATCTCTACTTAATCCACCCATCTTTCTATATTCCCACTCACAATTCCACTAAACTGCCGAATGGGACAAGTACTTCCTATTTGAACCATCCTATGTTTAAGATCAAGTTCCTTCCCAAATTCTTTCAGAACTTTCACTGGAAAAGCATAATCTTACAGGTAATCTTCAAGGAACTCATTAACTCCAATTCTGCTTCCTTTTGGGTCACTTGGTTTCGCCTTACAGGAATTAATAAACGGGGTATTAATATTTCTAATTGACAAAAAAGTTATTTAAGTTAAGTTTTATTTATTTATTAAAGTTAAGTTAGTTATTTCTAGTCCAAAATGACACCATCCGAAAAATATCGTGAGCCATTAAATGTCTTTCCCGCTTAATATTTAAATTGTAAACTCTAATAGATGAAAATTCATTAAGTTCCACTTAATCAGGACTCACAGTGCAGAGAAATTGACATCTCAAGTGGTTTGCATGCAACATGATTGTCCATCTGCATTTCTTGTGGCTGTACTCTGCCGTAATTGAAATATACGGGGTAAAATATTTAGAAAATGTCAGATGGAAAATGTCAGATGGAATGTGTTGGTGTGATGAGTGATGATCCTTAAAGTGTAAATGAAGGGTTTCAGTGAACACTGTAGAGGTTTAGGAGTAACAGATGGTTCGAGTGAAAAACGTGGATTCCCTGTCTCGCTTAATCCTAAATATCGGGTGCTTATTGTGTGACCCTACGTAAAGAAGAAGGTAAAAATTTATAAAGCGAGATAGAGAAATGACAAACCGAGAGGGTCAATTCTACTCTGGTTCCAATTAGCGAACTAAGAACGTCATAGGAGTCCCGTTAAAAGCACAAAATATTTTAGCAGCGGTTTCCCATTCCATGACTACCAAATGAGAGAGACAAAACTTGTCTTACACACTCATTTGAGCCCTGGAAGTCGTCGGAAATCTGATGTCTCACTTCGATCACTCCTATTGGAACAGCAGATGTAAGAGAAGATAAGGAATGAACTCACAAGATTTATCAAAAGCTAATGAAGTGTCAGTACACATGTTGAAGCGTTGGTGTCTAATTGAGAGTTAAAAACAGCCATGAATAAGTCGTTTCCCCCACCCATCAATTTGGTTAGTAAGCGTGCCTTAAGCAGTGGGGAATGTTGTTTGCCATGATGGGAGCTTGTCGGTGGTTGCTGAGTGCTGTTAATGCCCGGGAGTGAACCCGACGCTCGTAATGTTCGAAAGTATCTCTGAAAGTAAGCGTATGTTTGTCCTTAGTCTACCAACCCCTTCCATCGTACACTTCCATATCCCCTCGTCACCATTGTTTCCATGTTTCTATAATTAAAGTTCTCCTGACCTATTACCTTATGACATCTTTCAGCTGCCGCAAAATTATGAAACTCGATATCTTCAGTACCCCAGGCCATCCGTCATTTAACCATTAATTACTTTTATTATTCATACCACGTTACAAGCAGCAGGAAGACTATTAAACCTTGAAAGAATACGCAATTATGTGAAATAATTGTGAATATAGAGCAACAACTACGATTAAGTTTATTCCCGAAATTCCCTGTCATTAAAATGTCATTATATTTGATTATGTAATAATATCAAACCACATCATACTGGTAAACATACTTTAAAAGTAAGGGTAATTAATAATCTGTTAATCGGTTTAAACTTTTCTAAGCATTTTCTAATGGAAGATTACCAAGAAGAGGAATCAAAAGGCCGGAATTGATCAACAGAGCTTTCTGGAAGAAACACCAGACGAAATGTTGCTTAACTTCTTTACACTGGGCCTCACAGGCTTCCTTGCCTACGTGTCTACGTAAGTAAATTGTTTTATCGCTCCTATTAAGTTTATCCATTGATTGTAATAAATCTACACATGAAAACTATAGGAACGACGGGTTTCTGGTCCCTATGAAAAAAGTGTCTGGGGACGGGAACCCGGAACTATTCACTGGAATCCCGTACATGATATATCCAGAGATCCTTGGGGGGAAGGAAGCGATGGTGTGTAAAGATAATAAATACCCAAAGACAGTAACGGACCGCTTCCAATGGAAAAACTACGAGTAGGTTTCCTCAACCTGGTTAAAAAATGTTTTTGTTAGGATTATTTAACTGTTTAATGTGTATTAAAGGCCAAGTGGACATTTAGCAACCCGCGCTCAGTTTATGATCTTCCCTATGAGTTCCTCGTGTTACCAGGTCAAACTTCTGGATCACATTTTTTCAGACAAATTCCCATATGGCTTTCCATTCGTACCCGAAACGCTTGGTAACTAAATGACAAGCTTCGAGATTTTCAGCGTATTCTTATCCGTACACCGTGTCCTTACACAGGGAGATTGCCAATGATGGGGGCTTCAATTCCTGCGTTTTTCGAAGACCCATCGACTGTGAGTGATCAGTGCAGCAAGTTCCGCAGTACCGAATCTGGGTTGGTGGGCACTCAAGTTGACAATCTATACCTTACAGCCAGCAATGGCCCTGACATTTCTCTTAGGAGCCTAAGTAAGTGACCAGTTAATCATACTCAAAATTATTTAAAATTTCCTGGAAGAAATAGTTACCAATATTTTGTTTCAGTCACAATCACACATGCAGCTCAAATGAGATGGAAACCAGTGGTGACCCCGGGGAAAGGAAAGATAATTAATATGAAGTACGACGAAGACGAGGGTGAGGAGAATGAACATACAGTACCGCTTGTGATGTCAAAACGGACGTACATCAACAACTCCACTCAAACCCAAACCCAAGTTCTTCGAGCGACACACAAGCAAGTACAAACGTATTCCTTTACGCTCTCCGCGTCGCTAAGAATCTTTTCGAGTGTGACCGTTGAAGCTGGTATACCCCTGGTGGGATCAGTAGCAGTGGAAACCGGTTTTGAAGTAGAGTTCGGAGTCTCAACCACTTTTTCAACCGAAGTCACGAGGGAGTTCACCGTTGAAGAACCGTTGGTAATTCCACCAAATACTAGAACAACTGCGGTTGCAACTTTGTCTGTGGTGGAAGGTGTGGAGCTTCCAGTGATTGTGACACTGACAGCGACTTTAGACGTGAAACGACTTCAAGAAATATCTGATGGAGCTTATATGGTAAGCGGCGTATGTGATTAAGCACATCAGAATTTTACAATTACTCGTGTTTGGTGCAGGCTGTGAAAACACCTGCTAGTGGAGACGTCGTGAAGGCCTATTTATTGTCCGAGAAAGTTGATGGAAGGATTATCAGCGTAGATGGAGACGTTGTGACCATGGAAACAGATGCATTAGTGAAAGCGACATATGGAATCCATACGTTTGTGGCCGTTAACGAGGAACCCTTGTAAAGTCGCCAGTTATTTTTACATTAATTAGTCAGGTGGGACTCAATAATGTAGAATACGTTTTTCCTTCTGAAATGCGATGAGTTAAACACTTCAAAATTGAACACAATTGGCTGCAAGAATATAAAAAGTCTCATGATGTAATTCGTAAAGGTTTCTAAATGAAATAAATGATTGCCCCGTGAATACAGTGTGTTTCCTGTTCTATAAAATCAACAGCACTTCCTATATTGCCACCAGGTGTATTTATACAGTGTGCTTATGTATTTATCTAGCCAAGGCTCCATGGACCAGTGGTTCTATTACTGCGTTCATGCGAGAACGGGATTGTGTGGGCTTCTGTCTCATAGAAGCGCAGTAGTGGCTACATTAAAGGTAATGTCTGACTGGGTTGTACAGAGTGCATTGAGATTAGTACACCGACAAAGTCATGTCGTGGGAAGGTGTGCTGTGGAAGTAGGATTGGTGGAACCGTACAGTGCCTATCAAGATATGCTAAATACTCACGCTAATCTTCTATAGATTAGTTGTGACACCCAAATACTAATATCAGACTGTTGTTAAACGGGAGCGACTGCAATGGGTCCTCGTAACCTGAGCGGCAAGCTTAAGTGCTATCCCATACAACATACATACATACATATCAGAAGGAAAGGCTAGAAGACATACTTGAACCACAACATTCAGCTGCTGTGACACTAACTATTCTCACTGTAGCGTTTACATAGGGTGCACCACTTAAAGTAGACATCTTGTTTAGCCCAGTCAATTTGCACTTATAGGCTCACGTCTGTCGTCCGTCTATTTTGTACTATTTTCAACCTTGCAGTTGAATATCTCTGAAATCGTTTGTTAGAATAACCCACAGTTTTAACATTTTTCTATCAAAAGCGATTCTGATTGTGTATGCAAAATATCGTAACTTTTGCATGCTTAATTCGCACACTTTGCGTGCTTAAGTTGCAAAGAAATCTCCAAAATTATAGACAGTAGCGCCCAAAAGGGGCTTGACCGCTCTCCAATACTTTCATGGTCGAAAGATATGACTATTTTAAGCGACTTTGGTTTTGTATAGAAGTTCGAAATCGTGACAGCAGGATGCTTAAGTGGGGGTTGAACGTGGAAATAATTATGTTGCTATAGAATACACGGTTATAAAAATTCTAAATAGCCCACCACCTTAAGTGCTAGAGACACTTAATCCAGGACTAATTTAATTATAGGGGTTATTTGTACCTCAAGCAAAATGGATTGGGCAATAAGAGGCTGCTTGGAGTAGTTTTTTAATAACCGTTATAATCTTGACAAAAGTCTCGTGCATTAAACTAATTCTAAGTAGTTAATGTTTCGTATTGCAGATTTTTAAAATTCTCAGTGCGCCCTGAACAAAGTACTGACAATGATACAGTCAGTGTTGTACTCCAGGTACGGAAATTCTACACATACACGGCACTCACACAACCCTTAACTTATGATATTATGAAAAAAACACCTGCCCATATTCACTTTTGGTCTCAGCAGCAGTGGGGTTTTGCGACCAAATTCAGGAAGGGCGGCCGGTGGTAAAGAAGCATAGAGGAGAGGGGGGAAGAGAGAGAGGAGAAAGTGAGACAGTCTTTACTTTCTAACTTTCTCCTCTCATTTTAATTATAATCATGC
>JAQGAB010001454.1:0-16301 GCA_034696565.1 Isotomurus graminis
CCTGTGGATATTTACGGAGGTTGTGGGGACCACAAGTGTCCCGAGGATCCGAGTTTTGGATGTCACAGATATCTAGAAAAGCTGTATAAGTTCTACTTGTCATTTGAAAATTCTTTGTGCAATGAATATGTCACGGAGAAGTTCTTTAAAGCTCTTGACTCGCAGATGATCCCTGTGGTGTATGGACATGCAGATTATGGAAGTCTAGCTCCTCCAAATTCATTCATTAATGTGAAAGATTATAATTCGACTTAGGAATTAGCAGAATATTTGCTGTGGTTGGATAATAACCCGGAAGAATATCTAAAGTACTTTGAGTGGAAGAAGGACTGGGAAGTAGTTGAAACGGATTTGGACGCCTGGTGTGGACTCTGTGAGAAGATTGCTAAGGAGAAGATTACATGAGCAGGTTTGATTGTAATAAACTAAACTAAACTAAAAAAGAGAAAGCTTCTGGGTGGAAAGTACACAAGTGGTATAAGGATTTGAGTACCTGGTGGTTTATTGAGGTTGGTGTTAACCTCACAGGACAAACGACTATTGAACGTTCGAATGGGGTAGTACAACAAAGGGGTGGAATTGATACGACAGAGTTAAAAACCAGCTTGTGTGGTGCCCAGTGTAGTTAAACGGAATTCCAAGTGAGATTTTATTGTACTGGGAGCCGTGTAATATTAATAAATCATGGGATGTTTGCTTTACTTACAACTGGTGAAAATCCAATATCGTACTGCATCTTATATTTCTCGAGCATGTGTTGTAATAGTTTGTTATCTACTCGCATATTTGTAAATAAGAATTTCATAAGCCGATGTATGTCCCGATTTACCACTTGTATATATTTTGGAAGCTTCCGTCTTTGGTTTTCTATCTTCTGTTGCTCCAAGGAATAACTGTGGGAAATTCTTTAGGATTTGCATAAAATTTATTAATTTCAGGTTCCTTACAGCAAATGTTACTTTGATACTTCGCTTTCCAATTGTTAAACCACCTTTACATTTGCATTTTGCTATTTCTGTAAACAATTAAATTACTGTAACTTATCTTTCTGGGTTTTAAGGGTATGACTTTAATAGTTAATTCAAGCTTTCAATTAAATACATGTCTTTTTAGAGAAAGCTGAACTACTATAGTGAAAGTAGAATAAACTTGCCGACGAAGCCAATAAAGACTTATTGCGGACTCCCTTTAAGATTGCTTTACTAAAGATTAAAGCAATTGTCTATGTTATAAACCCAACTTATGGAAACTTATCATTGCAGAATCACTTTTTTTAACATAGGGCGAGATGGGGTTTCCTCCTTTTCTCCTTCTCTACTAGCTCCGCTTCTCTTCCTCCGCTCGTAGTGGTATTCAGCAAATGACAGGACATTGGAGGTGAAATTGCCAACGGTAACACTAGTCAACCAATGGTTTTTCTTCAGTGATTTTTTCAGTGGTTTTTCTTGTCAACCAATTCCAATTTGTGGGTTGTAGATTAATGGAGACTTACCGCTGTCTCTAAATCTAATGATCTTATCGTCTGGTACTTTAATAGTCTACATATCTGCCTCCTTAGATCAGGAATATGTTGGTATATCGTGGGACTTCAAATATTGACCCATATTACACAATTTCCTTTGATTCTAGTGCACGTTTTCTCCTACTTGGAGTCTTGGGAACTTTTAGCTTTAAAGCTGTATTAACTGAATATCCAAGCCACATAAGTAACTTTGAAGTGTTGTTTAGAAACGGGTGACTGATTTAGTTCGCCGATGCTGCACATACTGTCACATGTGGAAGATACATTTTTAGTATACCTTTTTGCTTCACCATTGTTGAATACTAGTATCGTTTTCTTTCCATTATTTTTTCGTGTTATATGTCCACGTCGTACACAATTAAACTTTCGTCTGAGTTTATTCTATGTTTTAAATTGAAACACATTATTTGGGATTCATCACAAAACAGTAATGGGTTCAAGGTGTTCTCACCAAATCAGCGTTCATCTTCATCGTTATGGTAGCATTTATAGGTAGCAAGGATTATAAGAATACACATAAGGGTCAGCAGGTGTTGGCTTTCTGTATGACAGACATGGACGAAATGCAGAAACGTTATACAGGAAATAACGAGGAAAACCTTGTCACACACATGTATTTTGATTGTGTCTCATAAAACATTTTGTGTTGACTCTGCCTGACGTTTTATAACGTTTTTTGTCGTGTGGTTTAAATACAGGAGCTACAAGGAGGAGGAGTTATAATACCACAGCGCTTATAAAAGACTATCTTACAGTTCCTCGATTTACAATATTGTGTTTCGTCAGTTCTCATTCAGATAGTTTCATCCTTTAATTTTAAATGTTATTTATTTATATTAAATTGAAAAAGTTAATGACAAATTTTTAGAACCTAATTTTTGTGAATCATAGTTTGAGTTGAAATTTTGATTCGAAAAACAGTAAGAGTTGATTTTCCCAACAACACGGACAGAAACAAGAGACCAAGTTTCCTAGTAAATGACGCGACCTCCTTTTACTTCAAGTACAAATGTGGCCGTTTGTGTCGATTTTCGTTTTGCTGTGTGAGGGATTGCAGGTAATACTACGCAATTGAATACTTGTATCGTTAGAGATGTATTAAGTGAAAACATTTAAAAAAATCCAGGTATCATCACAGCATAACTGCTGTCGAAAACACCCACATGATTTTGATGCTGTGTTTCACGTTTTTAACAAGCCTAAAAACACTTTTCAAATATCAGATCAAAATATAGCAGATTCGTTTAAATTGTTTTCGACGAGATTTAATCATGCACACGAATTACAAACAGTTTCACCAGGTAGTGATATAAATTAAAGATATTTTGTTTTAAAACTCAAGTTTGTTTATTTCTGATTTTTAGAGTTACTTTTGAAAATTGGAAGAGTTGCGTCTCAATTAGCAAAAACTTCTACTTCGGACTTAAAAGTTTATTTTAGGGTGGCTACATGCAAGAAAAAGGGCGACATTAATTGTACAGTAGCGATGCTCAATTCCACTTATGAAGCTATAAAGGAAATCAGTAGACTGGACAATAGTGTTGTAAAAGGACTGTATTTAAAAACTACCTTAGACACGTACGAAGAAGATTTAGGTCCTTACGAAGCAGTGTTTGGTCCGCTGGAAAAAGCAACCGTTGATTTAGGAACGTTCGTTAGTTCCTGCCAGGAAGAATTTGAAAAGACAGGAGCCAGGTTGCTGTTTAGAAAATTGAGATTTATCACTTGTCACCTGTTACCTACGCTTCAAAATACTCCAGAAGAGGCTGCATATAAAATAATTGAGTCTTGTAATGAACTCAGAGACACTGCCAAATCTTATAATATAACAGCAGAGGTTAGGTGTACAACTGAGTATTATTCTCAAGGGACATCCGAAAATAGAATAGAAGGATCCGTTTCAGGATTTCAGAGATTTTGGTGCAGAATATTGGAAACGTTTAGATTGAATCAGTCTAACGCAAAAATTATAATGTGGTCGGCTTTTGATGATACGCCAGCTGCATTTGGAGAAACCAAAGATAAATTAGGGGACCCTAGATTTCACAAAGGGTGGTGGAAACGAACTCAAGAGTCGTCCTATGAAGCTTCTGCGTTCGCTGAGAAAGTTGAAAGTACGAACTATATTTTAATTGCATTTATTTATTAAACATGATCCAATTTGTAAAGGTTTGGAACACAAAGTTGGAATAAATACACCGGATAACCTAGGACCAAATTACATTATTGTGATATCAATTATATCCGTGGCTTTGGTACTCTTAACGGCAGTTGTTGTGTTTCTCCTTTTTAAACTGAAGTCTATAACAAAGGTACGAAATCCAGCGAAACATACTGCTAAGCAAATTCATTTCGTATCAATGTTTTTAAAAAAAATGCTAAATCATGCCTTGAATTTTTTTAACCTGGTGCAACTTGTTTTGAGACAATAATCTTCTTATTTGCTCTCATAAAGTTTTAAGGTCTTCTTTATAACTATTGTGCGTTGAACATTAATGCTGTTGTTTCTTGTTCTATCTTGTTTGCCCTTGTTAAGCTTGTTAGATTTAAAAACCGTTGGGTGATAGATAGACAAACGTCCAAATCAACAGCTAAAATTATTTAAATCTCCTCAAACATAATAAGGAGTATCTATGTGCCAGGTTATAGGCATCGGTGTGTGTGAATTCCAATGCAAAATCTGGTGACCAAAAACAATGGTACATCATTTATACAGACACATTTAAAACTTCAGAAATTGATCAAGTTTAAATGCGCATCTAATTATTTATTATACAACGAGCTTTTTATACGATTATTACAGTTATATGGATTTACCCCACTGACCCTAGGTTTTGTAGCTGAATATCATATTTCAGAAGGCAATATCATATTAATAGTTATTTGAGCCAAGACATTGTCTTATCTATCCCACTGTCAATTATTATTATACGTCAATATTAACGTTAGGACTTTAACATTGCAATTTGTACTCTCGTCGTACTTGTTTATCAGTTAACACAGTTCAAACACGGTAATGTAAATAGGTATTTTACACTGGTTAGAAATAGTTTATCCCAAACCAAATAATCATTTCTGCATTTGATCATTTTTATTAGACAACATGTGGATTTGTTGGGTAATTTTTATCGAGTGGATGCCCCCTGTATTATTTTTATTGGTCCCAGGGCACCTTCCATTTCACGTGAGTATTTAGAATATATGGGAATTCCGGATTTGTTAGGCTTATTCTTAGGGAGTCAGCAATAGGTATATTCTTGATCTTAGTAGCATGAATCACTGCTATTAGCACTGATTCACACACACATGTAAAATAGAAGTCCGAACGTACATATAAAGAACAGATTTATTCTTTGTATAACCAATCTAAAGCTATGCACAAAAGTGCGCTTATTTGAGACTTGAAAGAAAGTGAAACCAAAGCGCTATTGTAACAGATTATCAAAACTACAAAACCGTTGCGCAAATTCTATATTCTAACCATTGAAGTTCGCGAAGTGATGCGCGTTGATTTTTGATATTTTTGCTGAAGTCTGTCCTGTGGGCAGTAACTTAAGCAATTATGTAAAATTTGGGTGCCAATGCTCTGAAGCACCGAAATTATCATGGTTTTTAAAGCACTCACTGCGCAATGACAGGGCAAGGGTGAAGCAAGCGAGAGTGGGAGGTTGCTGCTCTTCTAGAAAAGTGAGAAACGCGTATCTTGACAAATGTGAAAAAGTGGAGTCTGCAGTGTTAAGTCTCCATAAAAAAGGAGGGTCTCGCTTATGGAGAATTCTGTTTTTTACATGGGGCAAGTTTCTCTCCTCTCACGCTTCTTGAGGTGAAGGATACTCCCACTCTCGCTTGTCTTACCCATGAATACTGAAACACAAGACAAACACAGTGCGCGTTTAAATAACCGCGTTTATTTGGATGTTTCCAAGCATTGGCACCCAGATCTTACATAACTGCTTAAGTAACTGCCTAATGGAGATACTTAAGCAAAAATATCAAAAATCAACGCGCATTACTTCGCGAACTTCAATGGTAAGTTTTATT
The DNA here is from genome assembly GCA_034696565.1 of Isotomurus graminis. Lineage (NCBI taxonomy): Eukaryota > Metazoa > Arthropoda > Collembola > Entomobryomorpha > Isotomidae > Isotomurus > Isotomurus graminis. The sequence goes on from JAQGAB010001454.1 coordinate 5,564, forward strand.
TTTTAGAACACGAAACTTACTTCCGAAGAAATAAGACTGTTCAAAAACGGCATTGTCAACTCTTTAAATTCAAATGCAGAAGGATTGGAAAAGCCATATGACAAAACCTATGAAATCCCAAAGTCATTGCTGCAAATTGGTTGGTAACTAGAAAAACTGCAATGGTTTTATATAAGGATTTTAATAAAATACTTGTGTACAATTATAACGAAGATACCAGCAATACCCTAGGGTATGGGCAACAGGGAGTGATATACGGAGGCAAAATTGTTGGAAGAAGTGAAAAAGTGGCCGTTAAGACCACTCGGGACGCAGCTTCATCGAAATCCGCTAAAGACATGTTGTCGGAAATCAAAATTATGTGCCACGTTGGAAACCATGACAATGTTTTAAGGCTTATTGGTGCCAATACAACTGGTATCCGTCGAGGTAATAAGTCCAACCTTATGCACACCTGAAGTCCAGGTGCTACATAAGGAACGTCATTGTATTGAAATTTGTGTAGTGTAGACTTTGTTTAAAATGCGTATGGAGTTTTAAATATTTATTTGATTTTTCTTGTATGGATTTCTGCTTGAAGTATTTTGGAAAGAAATCAATTTTTATAACTCCAATTGACCCATAAATTGAAAAACCAATATCCTGAAATATAAAAATGTTTAAAAATGTACAACAATTGAAGTTTTGTTTTGGGTTTCCAAATAAGGAATTGTCTACATCGTGACGGAGCTTTGCGAATTGGGATCATTGCAAAATACGTTAAGAGAAGAAGGAAAAATAAATTTTGTTTGCGATTATCTGCAACGTCCTAGGTAATGTATTTATGAATACATGTTTCTTTATGTGTATTAATTTATTAAACAGAACGCAATCCATTGTTGGTTATCCCATTTACAACCAAATTGATTGCTGGATTTTTTCCTTTCGATTTGCAAAATTTCTGGTTGTCCATAAATACCATTTGAAAATTAAATGGCTTAGTTTTAAAACGTTTAGTTGAAAGCTTTCTCAATTGCTAGGAAGATGAAAATGAGATAAAACGGATAGATATTGTAAAACATTCAAAGATATTTTACAAATGTGTAGCAAAGAGCTTAAAACAAACAGTCACTAATTTTTTACTTTGCGATTAGACATCAAATTATTTTTTATAGTCACTGAATTCATATTTTGTATTAAATAACTCCTTATCTTACATTTTTTAGGTCTAATGAAACGTTTCTGTATCTTGCTGACAAGTGGGCCTGTGAAATTGCATGCGGCATGGAACATATTTCCAGTAAACAGGTAATCAAAAGAAGTTTATGTTGTGTTTTTCAGTACAAACTGTTCGAAGGATGCATGAAATTAAAAATGAGGTCTAAATAGCACCAATTATGTCTGTAAATCCAAATAACTAACATTCATTCGTGTATATTATAAGTAAGGAAATTTTTGCACTCTGCCGTGATTTAAGTTATTGAGACTCAAATCTTGCACAGACTCAAATCTAATGTTAGTAAAGAGTTGGGGCCAACAGGTTGAAAACTATATAAAAATGCCAAAGCGGGTCGCCTAGGCAATGCAATGTTTTTTAACGTCTCAGTTGGTCAGCCTTTAGACAAAGGAAACCACAATTTTTTATGTGCAAAGAGGCGTGCTTAATATCGGTTTTAGTAGTTTAGAAAAACCACTCTTGGAGCAAGTAAAGAACAGGACTAAAACAAGTTTACTTAAATTTAGGTGATTGTTAAACAGTCAGCAGGTATCGTCTGCTGAATGCTTTTTAGAGAAGTATCAGTGTCGCATAGAAATTAACGATGTGATGAAAACATTTACCTGGCAGGGGCCTTAACTACCAAACTAAGATCATTTATTGAACTTTGGAAATAAACAGGCATAGCCACCTAAACATTATTGTTTTAATGTTTACCTGCGCAGTTCTACTACTTTTTTCTGCGAATGAACTAAATATTCTTGCTCGTGTCTTAGCTTTATTGGTTTTAGTTTATTTAGAGCATACTTACTTGAACTGAACAATTCAAGATTTTTTCATATGGGATTTTTAATTATAGGTAATTCACGGGGATTTAGCTGCAAGGAATGTTCTCTTGACATCAAATGCCGTTGCTAAGATCACTGACTTTGGATATTCACGAAAGCTTTATGAATATACACAATACGTGAAACAACAACAAGAACCTCTGCCTTGGCGGTTAGATTTGAAATAATAAGTCTCAAACTACAAATCAGATCAGCAAATAGAACGTTCTAAATTACAGGTGGATGTCACCCGAAAATCTAAGGCGTATGGTATTTTCCACTCAAGGGGATGTGTACTCATTTGGGATCACACTTTTTGAATTGTATTCAAAAGGAATGTTGCCGTTTCCAGGTTTAGCTTGGGACTTTTCATTTATGGATCTTTTAGAAAGTGGATTCATAAATAAACAACCAGAGTTATGTAATTCTGATCGGTAAGGTGGTTTTTCAATCAATTCAGCAACGTGGCTTTAAATTATCTACCTCTGACAGATTCTCAGTTATAAAACAGTGTTGGAGTGTTGACCCAGCGAACCGACCAAGCTTTTCTGAGCTAAAAGAACTACTTCAGCAACCTATTTTGAGAGAAACGAACGATTATATGTATGTTAATGCACCTGACCAATAGGATGTCAAATCAAACAAAAAGCGCTGGTGTTATTTATGTACGTATTGATTCCAAAATTTGTCATGGTCACATGTGGAGTATTAGAAAGTACTTTTATTATACGTGTTTCTCCTTCACCTCTATATCCATAAGTGTAGTTAATTTATTTCGAATAAGAAATTTACTGAAACGTAAAACAATAGTTTCTGTAAAAATAAAGCCCTAGAAACACTTTTAACGCAAGAACATAAATATGGAATACGTTTAAAAATGCTTCAAAACCCCTGTAACATAAGTATTATTGGTCGATTTTTTTAAACCATAGCTGTTCCCTTACAAAAATGAACAACACTCTAACAAGTTTAAGGGTTGTGTTTGTGAAACATTTTCATTTGGCTTCTTCTACTCGATTTGTTTTATCACAAACATCTGAAAATGTCAAGTTATGTGTTTTCATTTGCCTAGACAAATAGCCTAATTGTAATTCGAATTAATTATGTGTTTTAATCATAACATTCTCAGACTTCTTGACGTTAACTTGAGTAGTTCTATAATAAAGCTTAATGTTTTGGGAATTATTGTTACCTGTAGCGCTTTTTTCGTCATAGGCATTAATTTGGGACCAAAAAAATGCGAGGAACGTGAAAGTTCATGTCTATTCAAATGACTACAGCAATCAGTGTCCGTATTCATCTACGGAATGACTAAATTTCAAGACAGGACAAAGAAGAAATAGAGTCCTAATGAAACAAATTTAGTTTCTGTATAAAATGGTGTTTGTAGATGTCAAAAATTGATTTATGCTCATGACGTCTCATCAGGCTTCTGGTAGCTACAGAAGGCGAAGGTATTTATGGTTATTTCAACTATAGTTTAGAGGATGATTTAATGTAAAACACTATGCATGCTGTTCAGCACGTCAAACAGTTTTAACCATTTAACGATGCATGCAGTCGTTTCTTCGTCTAAGATAGTCCCGAAATATTCTTATTTTTCAATTGCATTACCATTTGTTATTCATCTGCCTAATCTTGGTTCCGTAGAGATTTTTACCGTTATGCAACTAATTCTTCTTTATTTTTATGGATTTATATACTTATCACCTTTATCACTTTCTAACATCCCATATCCTTTTTTACTTGTGGACTGCTACTCTGCCTGTCTTGGTGTTTGTACACCAAGTTTTCTGTCCTCAAGTGTCAATAAGACCCCGTGATTAAGTACATGACTTCGGACGTAGTGTTTAGTACATTCATTTACTGTGCATTGGTGTCACATCAATACTCAAATTTTTGGATCCCCGAAACATTCATGTGCAAAAATGACATTGGGATGTGTTAATGTGACAGTACATAGCTTAAGAAGCTAGAAACAGTACAATTAGGTGATATAGTTGCTACTTGGCTCATAAGATCATTGTAAGGAAAGTCTAGCTGGGGTAAATACAAGACTTTCAACTAAAGACTCAATACAATTGTAACTTAGGTAAATCATAAAACTACACCGAAAAACCTGGAAATACCCCCTTTTACACTAAAGAACTTCCCGACGCTAAGTTCCATAATGAAATAATAATTTTGCACGTGTTCAAAAAAACCTCCACAACTAGGTTTAATGTTAAATGTTGAAAATTGAAGACAAGTATCCAAAATTGACACGCTTTAAGGCTCTCATAATCTAAACTTTACTAAACCGTATAACCTTATACTGGACTTTTTGCTGTTTCTGAGTGAGTATTTGTGTTTTGTATTTTATGTCTTTTTTCTCATATTCAGTCGTATTAGCGTCTCTTTGGGTTGTAAATAGACAAATGTTAAATTCGTTGGTTAGATACTCTTCAAATTAATAATAATAATTTTTGTACTGCAAACATGAGAAATATTATACTCTAATATAGACCCCTGTAACGACCCAAACAACGTTTGAGAGTTTTTAGGTTCTGTGAGTTTATCTCATCAATTTCGCCACTAATTTAGTTAAACATCTCAATTGACTGTTTTGCAAATAGAGTTTTCCATAACACCATTTATGCTTTCCAGTTATTCCTAGATTTTTGTTTGCGTAACTTGTTATTGTTTTATAAAAGATATTTAATCCTACTTTGGAAAGTTCTAGTGAATTTTATAATCCAATCACCAAATCAATCGGAGAAATACATCTAACATATTTAGTATTTGTCTGTAAACTTGATTATATTTAAGATACAAACTTCCACAACTTTTAATACAGACGTCATGCTGCTGGGTCTTGCCAAAATTGAATGTATATTACTCGTTGGTTATCAAAGGAAATATATACGGTCATACGGAAGACCAATTAATCTGACTTGGTTACTTTAAAAAAGGGTTTAGTTTACGTTAATTGTAGATATACTCAATGATATATGTCATATTGTTAGACAATTGAAATGAGGCATACCAGTTGTTTAGTGGGGTACACTTATTCGGCAGGGACTGATTTAATTTATTCCAACCAAAACAATATCTCGTTAAAATGTAATGTTTCATTTATTCCGTAATTAGGTTATACCAATTCCACCAGCAAAGTAGTTCTACAATCGTTCCAGCTTACATTACTACAGAACATTAAACAGTAGAGACAGTGATCTCAGCGATCGCTCATATTTAACTTATCACAACTATTTAGTAATAAAAGTACGGAATTCCAAAAACAATTTCGAAATAAAAGTTCGTGCAACAAGCAGTTATAGTTTACGAGAAGTGATGGCCTCTGCCTTTACCTTAGAAGCATTAGACACACACCACAAAATCTTTCGTTCCTTAGGGCCAATTCCAATTAAATGGGATGTACGTAAAAGAAAGCTTGTAACTGTCACCTGACCTATAAATCTCATACTCTGGATTTTAAACAGTTTTCTAATATTTTTCTGCGGATCTGGAGTGTGTTGGTACCTCCTTGTACTCCAAATATTCACTACTGGCAACTCTATTCCGTTAATCTTGATATTCTTCTACATATTTCTGGGGGGCGCAGGAACGTTTTATTTTGCTACTGCTATGTGCACACTCAAATACTCTAAAGAGTTTACAGAATCGTGGAACTACAGCGTTGATGTTATATTCCCACTACTTTGGAAAGGTAAATAAGAACTTACGAAAAACCGCAAGTAATAATATTTAAATACACTCGTTTCAGAATGCTTTAAGGACGTTGGGTTCGACTACATTGGGTATTCACTCGTATTTTTGGTCAAAACAACGACGATATATCCGCTACCGATACTCTTAGCAACCGCATACTTCCTGGAACTCGATCCCATCTATTGGCTCCTGAAGGACGTAAAACTAATTCAGACAAGCAGAATCTTAAAACTTCTAGTTCTACTTATACGAATGTGCATGATAACCATTAGCTGTGTGGAGTTTACTCGTCTTCTCTTGACAATCTTTATCATATTCATATCTGGACTTAGAAACAAGCTTGATAAGTTGATTTTTCTAGATTGGGCTGCAAAACAAAAACGTTTAAGCAATTATTTACATGTAAGGTTATACACTAGTTTAAGAATTACAGGAGCACAACTTCAGTTCCAGGAAATCGTAACTTTGGGACTAATGGGAATAGGAATGATTGTGATGCTGCTGGGAGGCGCCGCTGCTGTAAAATTGTATTCAGTAGTGCCCTTCTACTTTTACTTTCTCATGTTCTCTCTTACATTTGCTTGTAGTATGATAATCAACATTACAATTCCCAGAACAATATTTGTTCACGAAGCTTCTGTAGAGTTGCTTTACAACTGGAAAGCTTCCCGTGTCTCAAGGATATGTCATCAAGCAAAGAAACTACGAGCTCAACCGGCCCTCAAATTATCTGTTGGGATCGGGGAATACTCGTTATTCTACTTTCAACAATCCACTAGAATTACGTGTTACACTGCTATTCTATTAAACCTTATTAGTCTTCTTATGGAGGTCTCCGTTCAGTCATTACGGGAAGGGATTTAATTTATAATGTCTCTTGATCTAATTAATTAATTTTGCCAATTGTAATAAAAGTTTTTGTAAATGGTACATTTGTTTGTTTTTGCATTTGGTTATTCAATGAACTTTCATGTAGTTTTATTACATGAAAGTTTATTGAATAACCAATACCTTTCATATGGTTGTATGTTTCCCTCAAATACATACATACATGTAGTTTTATTACATGAAAGTTTATTGAATAACCAATACCTTTCATATGGTTGTATGTTCGCCCTCAAATACATACATACATGGAGTTTTATTGCAGACTTCTAGTTAATATCAGGGAATCTATGAAAAATATATCTTCGACGGCATTGAAATTACTAAATTTCTTCATATTTACAATTGTCTTACAGGAATGCCAACAATTATACGGTGAATGTGAAATAATCTTTCATCTCTCATTCATCTATTACGCCAAATTCTCCTTAACCATCTCCAAATTCGTTTCAACAACCGTGTGTGTAATTTTAAATTATTGAATTGATGGTGCACAGTTGATACCAGCTTGTGTGGTAGCCAATATAATTACAGAAAATTTCCATTGTGAGTGCAATGCACTGCCAGCCACGTTATATTAATAAATCATGCTTTGTTGCCTTTAATTACAACTTGTGAATATCCAACATGTTACTGGAGCTTTTTTCGTAGAACATGCGCTGAGTTGTGATCTACTTGCACATTTATGAATGGGGATTTCATTAGCTAATGTTTGTTCCAATTCACTACAAAACAATGATGATTCATTTACGTTAGGGATGTTTTTCTGGAAGAAGTGTTATCATGCCGGGTGGAGGGGTCTTACATATTCAGGACGGGTCTTAATGGTTGGGAAATTATTTTGTAGTCTTGCCAAATGTCAGGATTCAGAGCAAATGGAGAAAAATGAAGGGACTGCTACTATTTTGGGGTATAATGAATTGTTTATTTTAAGGCTTTAGTATTCTTGCCCTATGTAATTGGTGATGTTGTCACAGGAAGTTCAACTAACGACCCTTTAATCAACGTGATTTTAGAAACCTGTGAATAGCTGACCGATCTTCCACATGTTATATGTGCAAGGTTAATTTTGGTATACCTTTTCACTTCACTAATGTTGAATTCTTAAGTCATTTTTCTTCCCATTATTACTTTTTGACCTTTATCCACACTGGACACGATAAAACTGTTTCGTCTTAGCTTACTTTATGTTTCAAAGCAAATAATTGGAGAATCAGCACAACGCAGCAAGTGATAAATACAATGTGTCCTTATCAAATAAGCGTTCATATTTCTCGTTGTGCAGGTGTTCCGTCTGCAAATAAAAGTGTTTAAGAAGGTTTGCGTCCCACTGTGGCGTCTTATGGCATTCTTTTGTGGTGCTCTGTGGACCTGTAGTCTCCTTGTAGGACATCCTCCTCATCCATCGCCATACTTCATAGTCTACTGAATGGGAGAAATATGAGAAGCATGTTACATCAAACCAGAAATTTGCCTAATGACGCGATGCAGTTGTCAGCCCAAGGGTCCGAATCGTCCTTTAGACATGTTGTCTAATGTTATAATATCTCGTTGTCGTTGTATTATACCACTAAATTATACACATAACAGTTCTGTTAGCTAGCTCGAATATCCTCGAAGAAGTTCGAGGATATTTAGATAAATTAAAAAACATACCTTTAGTTTTAGTTTGTTGTTTCCCTATTCTACAAAGAAGACTTAATGAAGTTGAAACTGGGGCATTCCGTTGTGTTGGGGCGATTCCAAGAACCACATATCTTCAATACAGTTCTGTTATATTTGACAGTATAGGTCAACACAAGCTTAACACTTTTATATTGGCATTTTGCATTGTAAGGATACTTTAAATAAATCTTAGGGTAAGCAAATGTTGAACTCGTCTGTATGCCAAACATGGAAAATTACCAAATGTAGAGACGTAATAAGGGAAATATTGAGGAAAACTCTTGTCGCTGACGTATTTTGTATGCGTATGATAAAATATTTCCTGTTGATTGCCCTTTCTGTTACAACAGTTTTTGTCATGTTTTAACTAACAGGAAATAATACCACAGTGCCTATAAAGGACTAGAGTTGAGAGTTCATTGATTTACAATTTTGCATTTCGTCAGTTCTCATCCAGATTGTTTCATCCGTTGTTCCTTTAAATTATACCCAATTTCATTTATTTAAATTAGAGTTCCAGTTCAGCCATTGAGAAGTACACACGTATCCTTGCCTCTCTCTCTCTCTCATACCTCAACTGCATAACGGGATCATCTCATAATACCCCTGCCAAAGTTAAACTGATTTAGAGTATGAGTAGACTGAATAGCAGTGATAGCACAGATTCAACCTTTTATTCGCCATTATCCTCACACAGTGACGCAAAAAGAAAGCTGCATAATTCATCAAGTGACACGGCATCAACTCCGTCTCCTGCCCAGAAAAAGCTCACTAAACTACGCAAAGTTAACGTGGACGAACCTGACATCGACCATCACGAATCTGATTCAGCTCCACAAAACCCAACAACTACAGACATGGATGAAGCTACACGAAACTTTCTAACAAAGCTGATTGGGGACAGCGAAGAAAGAACTAAAGAAACAATTGCCAAAGAATGCAAAACAATCTCTGATCAGCTCGGACCACGTCTATCACATGTTGAGGGTCATGTAAACTGTTTAAATAAACGAGTCGACACATTGGATGCAGACTACCGGAAACGTAATCTAGTCATTCAAGGAGTAACCGAGAAAAAGAATGAATCATGGAAGGATTTAGAGGAGATTGTGAAAGATTTATACTCTAAGATGAAACTGGACACTCAACCCCCCATCTTCGATGATATTATAAGAATTAGGAAGAAAGGCAGTAAAACACGACCGATTCTGCTTAAGCTGCTCAAAACCTGGGACAAAAAACTAATATTGTCAAAACGTAATCTGCTCAAGGGGACCTCAATTTACATACAAGAAGATATGACAAAAGAAGAACGCCAAAAGTACGGGATACTTAGGAACAAAGCTAAAGAGTTAAGGAGCCTAAATCCAGGAGCCTTCATATCCCTAAAATCATCCCACCTACAGACCACAATCGAAGGAGAAAACACCAACTACACAGTGGACGACAGTCTGAAGCTGCAGTCGAGGACATTCAAGAAATCCAAACCAGGAGATCCAATGGAAACAACGCAAATTTGACCACAAAACAAGAGCAACAACGAAGAAGAAATCAGCATTCTATACTGGAACGTAGAGGGTCTTAAATCAAAAACTGGTGTATTTTATAAAGATATTGTAAGTACAAAACCTAGTATAATCTATTTATCTGAGACATGGCACTGTTATGACTTCAATAATAGTCTGATAGCTGATGAGTACATAGTATCAGAAGTTCATGGTACAAGAGAAAAAAGTAAAGGAAGATTCACGAAAGGAAGTATATTGGCAATTTTAAAATCCTTTGCATCAAAGTGTCAGATAGAGAACATGAATGAGGAATTTTGCACTCTAAGAATAACTTTGTGGGATAGAATCATAATAACAAAATTAGTTTACTTATCACCGACTTCCCAAGTTGACTTGCAGAACTTGATGATTATGACGGATGTCAACAAACAAGCAATTTTCATAGATGACTTTAACTGTAGGATTGGGTCGTATAATGCGGAATATTCTAGGCAAAATAGGAAATCAAAAGATACTTTTGTAAACGCTAGAGGCAAAGCGCTTATTGGTGCTATTGAGGCATCAAATTTATTAATACTGAATGGATGTTGCAATTCAGACTCCTCAGGCGAACTCACTTTCATGAACAAAAACGGTAGTAGCTGTATCGATTTATGTATGATTACCAATAACTTTAATGACGACTTTGACTTCAAAGTCCTAAATTATGAAGGCTCATGTCATTTACCTATTCTTGTCACATTGAACCCAATAGTCCAACCAGTCAACCTCTTAGTTTGTAGGGAAAAGGTCGCTTGGAATTCCGAGAAGAAAGATCAATTCACTATAGCTCTAGATAACATTCTTCAGCAACATCCAGATAGTTTTCTTTCGCTAAACCAGTACACAACTTATGTATGTAGAGCCTTAAGAGACGTTGAAATGCTCACAAATAAGATATCACAGACAAA
>JAQGAB010001455.1:0-16301 GCA_034696565.1 Isotomurus graminis
TATAGGTTCATGGGGACTAAAGTAGGTTACCATCAAAGTTTTAGTGACCTCAGTGCTACATGTGACCCACTAGGGTCGAACACCCATGCGGGTCATATGAAAGCTTATTTTTGTGTATCAGGTCTTCAGTTACCTGGGCTTAAAGAGGCTGCTTGGTGTAGGTTTTTTCAACAACAAAAGAAACGATAATTAAACAATAGAAAGAGTTTATAGTAAGGTTTAATGTCACTATCAAGTTCAGATTGGCTGCAGGTGTAATTAACATGAGCCATATAATCAGTATAATGACATATAAGTAAATACTTTTAAAGTGCAGTTTTTAAACTAAGAAGACTTGAAAAGGATTTGACAGCTATATATAATTTGAGCCACTCATTAGACATGATGTAATTCAAAGATTGCGACTTTCCATTAGCTAGGTATTAGAATGTTAAAGTGCGTGGTAGAGCGAATAGATACCCAGTTGTAATAATCCGTACATAGATAATCGAGAAAGAATAGAGGACATGTTTTAGTATTCAACTCATTGGCTAACTAAAGGCACTCATACTTCATACGGGATTTACTATTTAGCCACTCCAACTTATAATTAAATTCATCCGATACAATGTCAAATTTCCTATTGTCAAGGATTACACGAGCACATCTATTAAATTAAAATTAGATTTACAGCCATTAAACCACACGGGACACGCATTATGTAGCTTTGGGAAAACTCATCACCAAAGATGGTTACTTAGCAGAGCTTAACAACTGCAGGAGCATCACTAATTAGAACACCAAAGGGTACGCATGAGATGCAAGCTTCTTGACGAACTTCTAATAAGGTGGATTTGGTTGCGGATGTAACAGTCACATCATTTAACTTTGAATACACATTGAGCACGATCATGAAATAATGACTCGCCCAGTTTACAATCATCACCAAACCATTTCAATTTGTGGATCAAAACTTCATGGCTTACCTTGTCAACAGCTTTTCATAAGTAAAAGGGTACAATTAGGTACGTTCATTGATTGCAAATCCATTATTAATGAAATTGGTAATAGCCATTTATGCATGTATTATTGAATGCTTTTGCCTTAAAACAGATTGCTCATTTTCTTGGAAAAGATCATGATGCTCAAGATGTTATACAAGCTGAGGTACAATACACTTTTCAAACAGTTTCGTAAGAACAGGTTGAACAGAAATAGGTTGATAGTCGTTTGGACTTTAGAATGGGAGATTTTAGGCAACTCGAGAGTCCTTTAATGGTAAGGTGATGCATTATTTAGTAGTGCAAAAATTGAAAAATTGACAAACACATTCTATAAGAGTTGGAGACTGCACACATAATTTAATTATTTTCGGACAAATGTTAAGAGATTCATGGGAATGGGACTGATGATCTTTAATAGATATCCACGCTTTACGTAATTCATGAATACTAATATGGGAAAAGGTATTCGATGGTTTCTGTTGAGGAATGACATGAGCAAGAAGAAAGGGAAGCAAATCGGAAGAGTTTTCAGTTATGTGAGTGCGTGAGATTTGAACGAACAAGTCATCAATTTCTTCAGTTTTAATAGCATCATTATTTGATTCAGCTTTATCATTAAAAGGAAAATTTGTTTTAAATCCTCGCCACCGACCTATCTTTTTTATTGCATTAGTCAGATGCGATTTGTATCAAGGATAATTCTAGACTTGCATAAGTTTCTTGATACCCGAAGCTCTGCTGAACCAGAGGTATCGGTGGGGTTCTGGTTAGAGTGCCTGTACAAGCTGTTGAAGTCTGAAGATCTTCAGTTTCACACGATACGAATAGTTTTTATTTCTAGTTTAAAAGGATTTTTGGACAGTAGAAGCGTGTAGGGTAAAATCGGAATTAATTTATTTAGCAATCAGGGACAAGGAGTCAAGTAGAGTTAAAGAATTATCATTTGGAAGTAGTCAGATAGAGTAATACATTTTTCAATTGGAAGGAGTCAGGTGGAATACTAAAATTATCCATTGGGGTAGACCTATTAAAGTATACATCTATGAGTTCAGAAGTTACATTGTGAAAGTCACGATGCTTGATTGTGGTATAAGCTGTTTGGGTTTACTGACATTATTTAAGCATTCAGCCAGATTGTTGTCAGCTTTAAAGGCATTATAAATTAAGATCAAATGTATACTATAATATAATGATTGTAACGGCTTGGCCAAATCAAACTAGCACTTCAGTATACCAATACAATTATATCCATCTTAAACATCAGATTGTAACACAGTTTGTACGATATTTGCAAAGACTGACAATGAGTAGGATCGTTTACGAATTCTAGTAGTTTGTTCTTACGAGTGGGTACATCAATAATTTGTGATAGACCAAGAGAGCTGATGGAGGAGATTAGTGGATCGGATGAATATACTTGTCCACAAAGTTAAAGTTCCCAAGTAAATGGAATTTAAACCAAGTTTGACAGATCTGTTTAAATAAATGAGATATGAACTCATTGTCAGAATTATTCTTTAATGCACATGAGCAGTAATCAGGTATTCTATAACAACAACAGACTATAAACGACTTGTGCTTCTTGACTTGGACCGTTATGCAGAGATATTCTATGTTAAAAGGATTAGTTGGAAAATGCAGATTTAGAACAGCACAAGATAACACGGGGATTTATATTAGCATTGAAATGCCTCTACATTGTTCATTGTCAGAGGTTTTGAAGCAATGATAGTTAAGAAAAGATAATACTGGACGATTGCTGTTAACACACTTCTAAGTGAGAAAATGAATGGAAAATTGTTTCTCGCATGGAAAATCACTTATGTTGAATATTTTGTGATGAACTGATTTGACGTTGAAGTTGGCTATAGAGATTTGATTCCGGTTTGATGACGACCCCGTGTTCGAAGATGAAGAGGGTGTAGAGTTAGAATTTATTAAAAACCCAGTGGTGGTTCTTCAGGTTCTTAAGAATCCTCTCCTGTCATTTGCCAGGACCGAGTTCCACTGCATTATGAGGGAGCTGGTTTTGAGTGAATGTGTGTGGTACGATCCTTATTCCTATTTCTTGAAACTATATGGCCATCTATTAATACTTAAGCCGTGGAGTGGTGAAGTTCAGCCTTGTTTCTCCAGTCCACATTCATGATAGCATGAGGGTTATTTTTCAAAATTCATATCTTACAGCTGCGAAATTATCCATATGCCCGGACCGTCTCAGGATATAAGTCCTCGTTGATGTTAAAGAAATAACTGAATTTTGTCCGGTTAAAAAATGCACAGTTCGTTTCAAGTAGACTTAGGAACTTGGTTCGAGCTTCGAGTTGTGATCTTTTCTTCGAAACAATTTATTTCAGTAACAATTTGGGAGTTATGTGCCTCAATGTGGGTTATTTTTTTGAAGACTCAGATATTCAAAGTCTTCTTTGCTTTTCTTATTATTCTTCATATGGAAAATATTCTGCGAAGATTCTTCAGTTCGATCAGAATCAAATTGGGAAGATTCTTTTTCGGGCATTTTGAGATAATAAAATGTGATTAGAGGCAGGATTGCACCCGATAAGTATGTATATAGAGAATAGTTGAGGAGTGTGTGTTGACTCTCTGACAGTAGACCGCAGAATTCCCATATAAAAGATGTAAATCAGGGTCAGGGTTTTACAACACAGGTACAATCAAAGTATAAGTCCTTACGGTACACCTGTTATAGAGATTCTGGTAACCTAAGATACTCTTGTGAAAAATATCCAACCCATATTAACATTTAGTACACCAAATTAAGTAGGACATACTCACAATTTTATCCTTTATATTTTAAGTCACCCGTAGTAGTACAATCCAAGTTAAGCTAACTGTGTTTTCTTGCAGTTAAAGAAATCAAAACAGGAGAAGGTTGACTATGAGGCAATCGAAACTGCGAAATTACGCGGCAGTTTGCGTTCAATACTTTCTTACTTGGAAGCCGGAAATTCAAAGTTACTGTTGACAGTTGTGATTGCAGTTTTTATATTCACCCAAACTTCAATATGTGGGGCCGAGTACTGGTTATCATATATGTAAGTTCAATTTTCATTTATTAAACAGCTTAATGTGACTAAGCTGAAGTTATTTAATAGTTCTCAGAAAAAGTCGGAAGCAGTAGAAGTGAAAGGAACTCAATCTGAAACAGAAGATCTTTTGTATATTTATGGATTACTTGTTGCAGCAGTAATAATCGGAAATATTATGCAGTCTTTAACATTCTTCACATTATGCGCCATAATCGCACAAAACATTCATTCCAAAATGTTAACTGGATTGCTACACAGTCCTATGGAATTTTTTCATAAAACAAGCACAGGTACAATAATAGCTACTCGATTGTAGTTTTGTTTTGTAAACATAACTGTTTAATTCAATAACAGGCACGATTCTTAACAAATTCACAAAAGATTTGGCTTCAGTGGATGAGCAGCTGCCATCCAATATTTTCGACATGTGTGTAGTTTTTCTGCAAATGGGAGTTTCCATGTCTCTCATCATATCCACTAATTACTTCATGGCCCTCCCAACAGCAATTCTTGTGGCAATCTTGTATTTCATGCGATTTAAGTACGTTCAATATGCCAAAAACCTTCGCCGCCTTGAAGTCTTAGGTAACCCAAGTATTTATCTCACGCAGGATTTTACTGTATATTTTGTCCGAGAACTTGAATCCGACACAATAAGTATAATCATTTGATTGCTCAATTATTCAGCCAAGTCACTTGTGTTTTCTCATGTTTGTACAACAATGGAAGGAGTTTTGACAATACGAACTGCAAATGCTGAACCCAACTTCTTAAACAAGTTTGATAATTTACAGGTAAAACTCTTCAAAAATGTAGACTCAAATATTATAATACATTATGAGAAAAGTATCCTGTTTACTTTGACACCAAATTATCTTAGAATACACACAGCTCGATATGGTTTCTCCTAATTGCTTCAGCCCGAGGGTTCAGTATGTGGGTAGAAATGGTTTGCAACCTTTTTCTGGTTGTTTTGGTAACGACAACACTTCTAACTTCCAGTGAGTTCCATTTTCCATTTCAGTTAATTCATAATTTTGACAAATTAATATGAACAATACCATTCCAGATACAAGTAGTAGTGCAATTGGATTATCTCTGACTTCTGCTCTGTCGCTGTCAAGCTGGTTGCAACAAGCCTTGCGTCAAAGCACTGAAGTAGAAAATCTGATGATTCCATTAGAACGACTGCTAGCTTTTTCTTCTCTCCCAACGGAAACACTTGGCGCATTAACACCTACACCTGGTATTTAATCAAGCCAAAGTATAAATCAAAGTAGTTGCATCGTTGAAAAATGTATTTTTTGATCCAATTAGGTCTAAAACAACCAGAAATCTGGCCTGACAGTGGAACTGTAACCTTTGAAAATGTTTCTTTATCATACGGAGATAAACAGGTGCTCAAAGATTTGAACTTCGAAATCATTCCTAAGCAAAAAATTGGAATCGTTGGTCGGACTGGGGCAGGAAAAAGCTCAATCGTGAAAGCTTTATTCCGAATGGCAGATATTGAAGGAAAGATTCTAATCGATGGCAAAAACATTAAGGACGTCAGTGTTCAATGTCTAAGAAGCAAAATTGCTATTATTCCACAAGAACCTGTTTTGTTTTTTGCAACTGTCAGATATAATTTGGACCCTTATAAACTATTTCCTGATGATATACTGTGGAGTGTTCTAGATGATGTAAGTGTACCAAGCTCTTTTGCTTTACAATTATACAAGCAGTTTACACTATGTCATTTATTTCTCAGCTCAAATTAAGAAACATAATTCCTTCCTTGGATATGATGATGGAAGATGGTGTTACAGTCCTGAGCACCGGACAAAAGCAACTCATTTGCTTAGCTCGAGCAATGCTACGTCAAAATAAAATTGTCGTTATGGACGAGGCGACATCCAACATAGACCCAGGGTAAGTTTTAAACGAACTTTGAAAGGTCTAAACAAGTGAATGTATGGTAAGAAGGATAGGGTTTGTAGATGCATATTGATGATATATAGCCTGATGAAGGTAACAGTTAGTCATTAAAAGCTCACGAATTAAAACATTGTATCCCCTAAGCAGTTCTAAAGAGATGTCTTATCATGATATATATTGAAGTTCAGGCTAATTTGCCCGAGTTTTAAGTAAGTTACTTGTAATACATTAGTGGACATACCTGAAAAGAACATAGAAATATTTAATGCATCATTAGGATTTTATAAAGCGATTTAGTCCGCATAACAATTTTAATATTTTGGTTTTCCGTTGTGTAGTTTATCTATGATTTCTTAGTTGCCATACCAATTGCTACAAAGCACTAACAATATGAATCAAATCATTTAAATCAAATCAAATCATTTACAAACACGACACCCCTTGGTAGGGTCATTACGTCGGTCGCTTCCTTTAGAGGACGGCACTCTAAGGGGATCACTAGCGGCACCCTTATCCGTAGGGACAAAGCCATTAAACCCCGTTACGTGGGATACTAGAGATACCTACCCCGTACTACACAGAGCCAAGTAGGATTAGCAAAGACTGTTGGAGGGTGTGGGATTCGAACTAACAAACCTGCTAGCACCAAGCGTACGCTCTAGCCCCAACACCACAACAGCTTAGCTAACACGAAATTAATCTGCGAAAACACGTTGAGTACTTCGTATCATAACTGAAATGTAAATTTGAAATTCAGTTGTCTTATAAAAGTACGATATGCAGAAACTTCAGAAGGAAGGAACGCTTTAGTGTTGATCATTCCCATTTTGAATATTTTGAAATGATTTCAAGTGTTTGATGAGGAAGGCCGTGAGTCGTGAAATATTCTTGAATACTTCTTCATAACAATTATGTGTCTTGTAACACGTCATCCATGCAAATTTGAAAAAGGCAAAACTGTTTAAATTTAAAAGTATTCACCTTTTTGGTGACATTTGGAATCTAAGAATGACGTCAGATAATCCTTTAAATTTAAGTTGAATAGCAACAATGTATGTAAATCGCTATGAACACCGTTGCTTACTTACAACCTATGGTGTAGAGTTATCAAGAAAAGTTTTGAATGAATTTCAAAACTAATTTAACTAGTAATATTTTGTTGCCACTTATTCAATGTGTTGTATGTATTCTCAACAGAATGGATTCATTTATTCAATCCATTATCAAAGCCAAGTTCTCGGATTGCACAATAATCGTTATCGCCCATCGTTTACATTCTGTGATTAATTGTGATAAAATTCTTGTGTTGGATCATGGAATTATACAGGTAAATTGTTTCACCTTAGACCTTACAGTAACTAAATTCTTGTTTGTTTAAAGTTTTAAATTTTTTTATAGGAATTCGATAGCCCGTCGGTACTGCTCAACATCCCCAACGGGCATTTCACTAGCCTTGCCAAGTCCTTGGGTAAGGCATTTGAGGAAACCCTTAAGCAAGCCGCAGTTACAGCACAACAAATACCCTAAAATTAACTTGATGAACAAGAAATTTCCTGTTTAATAAGCTGGAGGTTTCTAAAGAGATAGAAAATATTGCAATGAGTAAAATAGAAAGTTTTTAGCGTTTAAAAATCTATACTCAGCTTTTGTACTTAAAATATCGGATATAAGCAAGCAACATGTGTTGCTAATATCTGCTGTCATTCCTACCAATAGAAGAAGCCTGTGGTTAAAATTACACATTATATTGCACAATTAATGTTGTCTTAGCATAGCTCATTAGATTCTATGAAGGCATAGGTGTTGTCACCCTTGAATTATAATAAACACGAGCTGCGTAAATCAAATATATGAATAATTTGTCTTAATGATGTACATGCACATGTTGAAGTCTTAAATAAACTGGTCAATTCAATTTTTACACTTTGAGAAGCAGGAGATATTTTCATTCCTTGGGACTTTTTATTCGAATGTTTTATTTTTCAGGACGATACTAACTTTGCATGACATATTTCTAAACAAAAATGTGTAGTTTTACATTAATAATTAGTTTCAATTAAAAAGATCAAGCAATTTACTTTTGCTCATTTTATTAAACAAAATTTCAATTTTGTGGTGATTTTGTGTTACACAATGTACACTAATCTCTTAGCCCATCTCTAATGTGTATTTTTCATTATTAATTAAAACTTATTACAGCATATTTAGAATATTCTAATGCATTTTAAATTAAAGCAATATATTAAACACAATAAAAACAGGAATTGTTCAGAAATATACACTCCAACTTTATTTCAAAGCCGAAGTGCCAACTGGGGGAATAATCACCACAGTGTCCCACCTCCTTGTGACCTTTGACAGACTTCGCTTCAAACTGTGTCTGTAATCTGGCACCGCATATGCATAGATGAATGGATTAAGGCAACTATTAAAGTACCTCAGCCATGCAAAAATTCTAAACACCTGGCCACTCACCACATCTGGCCACACAGACCTCAGAAGGATCAAAGTAAAGTATGGAAAATACGACAAAACCAACACAGCCACCAGGAAGAATAATCTCTTGGCCAATCTTATCTGCCGTTCCTCCGATGTCAACTTCCTTCCTCCTTCCACTCGTCTTATCGCTCTTCCTTCCCCTTCGTCCTCTGAGTAATGCGATCCAAAGGAAGTTTGCCTTGTCAGACCAGATCTTGAAGAAACAGATCCGGAAGAAGTCTCAGCCACCCGTACAATCCTCCTTTCCCTCTGCTTTCTCAAATGCTCTGATGCAATTCCATAAATCTTGGTGTACAGTACAGCCATTACAGCTGCAGGAATATACAGGACAATCACACAAGCCACTACTGTCGTCCACACCTCCTGTCTCAGATCACAAGACTCCCAGTGCTCATCAGTTGTCTCCTCATTAGACCAAATGAACACCCGGAGTCCTGCAGGAGTCCCTGCAATTCCCCAAAGGACCAGAAGAATCCCTGCAATCCTGGAAGGCTTAAACACTTCCCTGTGCTTAATAGGATACTTGACTCCAACATATCGATCCACACACACCATACAAGTCGACAGGATAGATGCAGAGCACAACATAAAGTGAAGAAAAGTCCACCCCGAGCACCACTCCCTTCCCAAATGCCACTCCCCCGAAATATGCACAACAGCCAGGAACGGAAGCACCACGAGTCCCACAAGAAAGTCTGCACACGCTAAATTAGCAATGAAGTAATGAGTCGGAGTTACTCGTTGTGAACTCGTCCAAAGTCTCTTTCCAAAATCAATCAGGACAAATAAATTCCCAAAGATTGTCACGGAAGTTATCAACGCCAAAGCTGGCGGAAGAACGTATCTCGTCCACTCCATTAAAGATTCTTCGTTGCTCATCTCGTCCTATTCACCTTAAACGACTCACTTACTTTAGTAATTAATCCTGCCTAACAAAATCGTATTACTCAACACTTCAAATGTCTCAGTCGAACTTCCAATAAACTAATCAAGGACTTCCAACTACCAACATACACACTTCCACCTTCCTCCTTAAAAAACAAGGTCAACATGTGTGGCTTGGGAAACTTTCATAAAAACATTTACATTTCCCAAAACTCCTTAAGAAATTCTTAACCACAAAGTGCAGACAAACCTACGTCACATTAAATGTAACTTTATTCCACGAAACAGTAAAATATTCTCAAATGGAAATCCCGATATAAATAGAAATGTCCTTATTAATCACCCACACACACAAAGTTCTGCTTAATTACAAATAAAAACAGATTAGTCACTCTAATCCCACATCGCAATTGTACTTCCTACTCTAAATCCAAACGAGTCCTTCCGTGTGTCTCTCCTGTGTCTTCTCTGATTTACACACGCAACCTTTAATAAAAACCCATTAAGCCTCCCACTCATCGTTCTTTTGCATTCCAGGGCAACACACTTACACTAAACACTCTCTTCTGCTAATTGTTTACTACACCTTCCTGTCTGTCAATATATTCTAGAACTTTTGCATAACAAGTTATTCCATTTCAAATGCCAAATGTACTCACAACGTCCTATGCAATCAAATGATTTCACTGTCTTCCACAGTCACGCAAATCATGGGAAAGTGTCCTAATGGATTTCACTTTCTCTTTCACTCCTGAAATGCTTTTAGTCCCAATCACGCTATGCTGCATCAGTACTTTGTTTTCTATTTCCTTCTACGTCTCATTAGCTTCTGCTTTCTAATAGTTAACGAGTCTCAACTGGTCAACCAGTTTATTCCACTTTTGGCTTTTATAAAGAAAGCACATAAATCCCTAACTGGTGTCTAACCAACTACGCAATGGATGACACGGAGAAAGCTAAAATTCAG
Organism: Isotomurus graminis; assembly: GCA_034696565.1. Classification (NCBI taxonomy): domain Eukaryota; kingdom Metazoa; phylum Arthropoda; class Collembola; order Entomobryomorpha; family Isotomidae; genus Isotomurus; species Isotomurus graminis. Next base: position 10,305 of record JAQGAB010001455.1, read on the forward strand.
GGGCAACCTGATACTTCTGGAATGGGAACCAACATCTCCTATCTCCTCAGCTTTGCTGGATTCCTTCGGATTTTTAACTTGGTAAGGTTAATTGGTGTTTCATATTAAATCTTTATTATATGTGGTTTTACCTTTCAGGTGTTGGGTGCAATCGCCTTAGCCCTGTGGATTCCTGGATACGAACACTCCTTCCTCGGTGAACGAATTAATCTAAATGGAGACACAACCAGAGGATATGGAAATGGATATAAAAGGGAAACACTCAATCAATTTGTCCTTGCAGCGATTTGTATTAGTCTCATCGTCTCTCTTGTTGTTATCTTTGGTCTGGCTTTAATTAAGAAAGCAGCGGTCGACTGGAATCGATTTGTAAGTCTACTAGCCACTAATTTGCCGTAATAAGTATAAGTAAAGTCAATTAATCTCTCTAGAACAAACTAACCCACTTGGCACTGGGAATCTTAACCTCCATCGCAGTAATCTGCGCAGCTTGTGGCACTTGGTACTTCCAAGAAGGCTGTTGTCACGTGGACATGTTTTTCTCTGGCACAAGAGGAGTCGCCTTCCAGCTCAACTCTGGTGAAGGTTACGTCCGTCATTGCTACTGCTACTTGACTAAAGTCACCGGATATTCAGAGACAGAAACAGTCACGGACACAATCCTCTACGACGCCACCAAGAACCCGGACAACTCGGGATTCAGTGACCAGTGGGTCTTTGCAGCTCACGATGTTTACCCACACGTCGCAGCTGTTGTAAGACTTTTGAAGAAATCCATAGAAATGAAACAAATTGTTATAAAACTTCTCTACCAATATTTCAGTTTATTTTACTGATCAACGCTGTGGTTTACCTGGTTGCTGCTTTCATCTCAAAACCACCAAAAAGTCAAACTACAACTCAACCTCTTTCTACTTAATCAGCTTGGAATACAACAAGCTGTATGAACAATTCCAGCCTTACGAGAAAAATGATCAAGCAGTTAACCTCCTGATAGCTTTCAATTTTCTGTTACAAGACAAATATTCAATTATGCGTACACATTTTAAATAGCTAGACATTATCACTGAAATTGTTTTGAATATCTTACACGTTGAATGATCAATAACTTAGCGGTAGATATATGTTATTAGAACTTTTCACTGAAAGCATTCATTTACATTAAGTACGTACACGTTTTTGAATAGAAATAATCCAAATGTATTAAATTATCGTAATATCCATATTAATCAACTTTGTACTTATCATTTGTATACATTTGCAGATCAGAAGTCATATGTATTGATACTAGCATACTCGAATAAATTTAACCTCTTTAGCCCAGTCAATTGGGGCTTATACGCTCACCTGTGTCGTCTGGATGTCCGATGTAGTGTTTTTAACTTTACGGTTTAATATTTCTTAAATCTTTCTTTCGATTAATATGAAATTTTGCACACTGCTTTGAAAAGCGATGGTTATTGCGTAACCTAAATTTGATACGATTCACTTGCTTAACTGAGTTAAACTGTAGCACAATTCGTGCTTAAGTAGCAAAGAAATTGTTGTAATTATAGACAGCAGGGCTCGACGCTACTCCAATGATATCCTGGCTGCAAGGTATCATGATTTAGAGCAACTTTGGTACTCGTATGCAAGGAAGGTCGAAATCCTTGCCACAGAGTGCTTAATTAGGGGTTAAACGTAACAAAACGCATGTCGTTTTTGTGTACCAACTAATCAAAATTTCTGTTTCGTCTTCATTTAAGTACTAAAATATACTTTAGTATGTTGACTGGGCTACAAGAAGCTGAACGAAGTAGGTTTTGACTAATAAGATACGTCTGGGATAATAAAATGTTTGGAAGACGAACATTTGCATACGTTAAAGTAATAATGAGCTCTTTATTTTATGAGTATCATTTATACATTTAAGTACCGTATACAGTTGTCAACGAAATTCAAATACAACGAAACCTTTTAAAATCTCTCGCGTTCTTTAAAACATGTCTCGTCAGTCAACTTGTATGTCGAATGATAAGCTCACTGAAGATCTTTACTCGTGTAAAATTCCGTGTTAGATTTATATAATAATGTCATATACATCACTGTTTGATTGCTTAGATAAATTAATATTACAAAAATACTTTAAACTAACAATGGAATAGTCAGAGTTGGTAACCTGGTATGTAGATTCTGGGTGCATATGGTAATCTGAGAATCTTCAACTTAAGTTTTTGTAAAAAAATACCCTGCCCATATTAACGTTAAAGGTAGGAGATTAAGTGGAACCCCGCAAGCAAGTTTGCGTGGGAAAAAGAAAAGAGTGAAAGTCCCATCTGGCATATTAAGCTGATAAGCTCCTTTTTGGAGTTGTGTCATTTATATTCTTAAGGGCAATATTACGGATAGGGACAGAACAGCAATTAGTTTGTATTGGTTCAGGCGTATCAGAGGTCCCAGTTGTCCTCCTGCGTATGAAGAAACTGAACAATCAGTGGCTCTCATAAGTATCATATCATTAGAGAAAGAGTTCTCGTTCCCCTCTTAAGTGCTTTGGTGTTCTCGCTTTTCCTGACCTAAAGACTTTACGTGACAGAAGATTGTTGTGATTGTTCTTGTTGTTGTTGAAGAAGCGTGTAGAAGTAACTCTAATTGAATTTGTAATTGTCGCTTATTCACCGCACTAGAAATTCTAAGCAGAAAACATCGGCCTGATATCAAGTCTGGGAAGGTTGTGGAGACCTGTAAGGCGTTACGTGACACAAGCCTATCTGTAAGCGCTAACAAATGAAAGGGAATCAATGGACTTAAATGAAGTTGTACTGTTGATAAAAGTATTATTCAGGTATGCAGTATTGTGTGTCTGATCGTGGAGAAAGCTATCATCTAATTTGACTTAAGTGAGGTAAATAGAATAATTGGGTAGTGCCATATGTAACTGGAGCAGTCCAAGTATTTTCTGCTTGAAATTCAGCTTATAAGTTTGCTCGGTATACACGCAAATATTTGTCTTTCATGTAGAAGTCATGAAATGTATTGACAATTTTAAGCAGCAAGTTAATGCAGGAGATAATAATACTACAACTGTTGTCAACTTCATTTACCAAACTTATCTCGGTGTGTCACTTTTGGTTTCTGTATTAAAATAAAAAACATTTCTAAAGAAATTGATGCAAAGCAAGAAATAAGGATATATTAAGACAACAAGTAGTTTAAGTAAACAATCTCAGCATTGTGTTACTTGCGATGTCGGAATATTACATGGCAATCTGCAATAACCTAATTCATATCTCTTTCTTATTCAAAATGTTATTCCTCACAGCTTAGGCAAAAATGCAAACTAACATCCTAAGGAATAATTGTATCCCAGTGTTACTTGACTTGCTAAATGTGTAGGAAAAATATTAGCATAAAGAAAGCACTGGAGTTATATATAAATATGCGTAATCTGGAAACGGATTTGTCTAATTGTTCGGGAGTAACAAGTTGGTGTAAGTGTGTGGACATGTTTCAAGTGAGGATAGTATGTTTAATACATAGACTTTGAAGACGAACCAGATCATGCATTAGATTGACGACAAAATCATCTAATTGTCCCCAGAAAAGAACCTACTTTCTCAACAAGGATCCGAGGGCGCTTTGTGTGAGGAGATGTTCGGGGATTACTTGCAAAATACACTCTGCATCTACATCTGCAATTTTAAAGTTTAATTTTGAGAATATGGTAAGTTGTTTTGGTTGTTAATCAGCATTGGGATGTAAGCTGCAGAATTTCCTTCATTCGTCTAAGCTCTGAGGTTAGCAGAACAACAATTTGCACACATCAAGTCCAACGAATCTCAATTATCTTGGACCCTGACATGTTTCTTTTAACAAACAAGTTAACAAGAAGATAAGGTTATCACAGTTGGTCAAAATGTAAGGGACTATGTTTCGATTTGCATTTAGACAACAAAGTCCAAATGTACTTTAGAATTTGGGCGAAAGCATTTTTTAATCATTTATATCTTCAAACCCACATTCATATTTCAGTAGGAAAAATCGAAAATATCAGGCCATTAGCCTTTAACATCTTTTGCGGATTAAGAACCTGAGCTTACCATTCAGAATTGGCCTAAGGAGAAGTACTTAATAATGTGAATACAGTTTTAACACTGCGTTTTTGACAGCAAACCTAAGCCATCAATCAATTTGTGTTTATTAGTAAATCTATGCCCATGAATCATTTCGCTCCTTAAGCCTCGATGCATGTGTAACATGTGAATTAAGTTGAAGGCTGGAAGTGCCACTCAAATAATCGATTAAAAGGATTCTTCAATTGATTCAGCCATTATTTAAACAACCCTTAGGTTTTCATGGACTGTTAATTGATTCAAGCAATTAGTACGGAATAAACAAGTTTTATGTTATCGGCTCTGAAAGATTACACACATCTTCCAATACCTAAAATGCTACTCTCGCCATTCAGAACAAGCTTTAAAGTAGATTACACGTGGGATAGCGGTTGTTCCGTGTATTATTTAGTCACCACTCAGGCCTTAACGTATTTAATTCCAATGGTGCAAGCCAAATTGTAGATTGAACAATTAATATCACGAATTCTATTTTTAAGCAATCATTTTGATTTTAATAATCTAAACTAAACAACAATATTCCCATTTTCATCCAACTTGGGGCAAATGTGGTCGCTGGTGAGGGTGAGCAGAGGAATCAAGTCTGCCCAGTCGTACGCATGGAACACGTTCGCTGGAACATCCCCTGCCAGTTTAAGTAACTCTGCTTCATTCGGGGAAGTTGTGATTCCAACGGCGTACATTGTGATCCCCATGTTCTTAGCTCTTAAGGCTGCTGCTGCTGTAGCCGCAGGATCGACTGACCCTCCGTCGGTCACCGTCACCATGGCTCGTTCAATAGGCGGTCTGTTGTTTGTCTGTAGCGATGTCGCAGCCATGTCTACTCCCAAGTTGGTTGATGTGCCGCCATTTTCGTATGGAGTGGCCTTAATGGTTTGCCAAATTTGCACTGGGCTCAACACATTCGTCAAGTCAATGCGTCTGGTAGCGGTATTGGAGAAAGTAAGGTACCCAACTCTCGATTCATTGTGCGCTGTGAATGCTGTCGTCAAATTTGCAATGTATTCCAAAGCTAATTGGAAATTGGTAACTCCAATTGATCCTGAGCTGTCAAGGACCAGTTCAAGATCAACCGTCTTGTAACAAGGAACAACAGGGACAGGTTCCATTGTGGTTGTTGTCCTAGTTGTGCTTGTACTTAGTGTTGTTGTCGTAGGTGTAGTTGTCGTTGGTGTAGTTGTCGTAGGTGTAGTTGTCGTAGGTTCAGGTGTCGTAGTGTCAGGCGTTGTTGGCACCAAATATGCTTCTCTCTATTAAAAATACATCCACTTGAATCAACCAACTCCAAAGATAATCTTAAAATAAAAACGTACCTTGCAGATGTATTGCTTAACTCCATTAGATGTCTCAGCTTTCACAGCAACATCGAATTCATTGGGAACATCGACAGCCATGCGACTGTTGGAATCCACATTAGTTGGAGGACTTCCCCCTTTCCATGGGACCCACAAGGGCACATCTTCCCTATTTGGGGCCCAAATCCACACATCCCTTGAGTCTACATACACTCCACCAGTCCAGTGACTCAGTGCTGAAATATAATACTTTTTTATTCGTGGTTAACGTAAAGTACGCATAGTTAAAAACTTGAATTCACCCCCTGGAAATCGGAACGTAAGCATTTCCGCGACATAATCAAGTTCTTCCTGAGTGTTGAACCATAGCAATCCACCCTCGTCTTCGTCGGTACCGAACCTGTCTTCACAATCTGTCTCTGCTGTGTTCCATGGGGCCTAGGGAGCCATAATTTAGATAAAACAACATCTTATCCTTTGTTGGTGACTATACTTACCACTCCTTGGGACACAAAGTAATCTGAGTCTGTAAAGTCTTGCCGAATCTTGTTGTACGAACGATAAGACCCAAGGTAATCGAATCCTAC
>JAQGAB010001456.1:0-16300 GCA_034696565.1 Isotomurus graminis
TTGATTCATTCATTTACTACACAGATCCTATCTTCTACGGAGACTCTGCGAGGCTATCCTACCACCACTGCGTTACACTAATAATAAATTCCTTGTAATAAGAAGTGACAATTAATATCCCAAAACTAAAAATAATTCTTGTTAGTTTGTTTAAACTATATTCCATGAGAACTCTGGAAGTCACGTAAAGTTCCACAAAAAACGGTTTTATCAACGATTTACTGTGCCGAGAGTGGCCCTTGGTACTAGGAACCCGACTCATAGCGGTGGACACTAGTGCTATAGGTGTATTGCACTGAATATTCGATCGGAGCTCAGAGTCGACATTCATCTATTCACCCCAACATTTCCCTCCGGCATGTGTATTGTTGGGGTAAGTCTTTAGCGTAGTAGTCCATAATCTAAATACACTGCTATTGTATGGCACTTGTTACAAGAAAATCGATGCCAATTGGCTTTTGTAGCTTAGAGTAGTTTAGAACACGTTTGAACTTTTTCTGAACATTTGGAACAGTATAACCAGAGGTATTTTTTAGGCAACGTGATTAACCAAATTATATATTCCTCAGAAGAAGGAAGCTCTTTAATAAAGGTGTTGGTTCGTATACAATTAGTAAAATCTAACACTAAAACACTACTTTATAGCTATCAGAAAACCTTTTAACATTTATGCAGGAAATGGGCAAATAATAGGTTCGATTTGTATAGTTTACAACATCAATACCTTCATGGATATTAAAAAAGGTTTATCAATAAGATACTTTGTGCTTAATAGCTAATTTTGGCACTTGAATATGCAATCCTACAGGACGTTAGATAATTGATATGGACAACCAATAACCTGATTAACCAGCCACGTGTTTACCTTGAAGCTGAGACATAATTTATTTGTTTAATAACACGTATAACTACGATTACTCATTTTCTTACACTTGGATAAAAACTTCCTTCGCAGCAAAAGATATACCAATAGCACTTTAAAATTAATGTGTGGTAAATTGATATTCTACAAGCTTCGCTCATGCCTATTAAAATACTCTGATCACAAATGTACACGCACATAACAAATAAAGTTGTTAGATAATCAGTTTTTAACTTTTTTATGCAATGAAGATGTTAGCATAGTTTACTTAGCAGAAATGAAAACAATCTTTGAAATTGATATGCTTCATTTCAACTTCCAAGAGAGCTAAAAAATTGTCTCTTGCTTATCTTCTATGCACTTTGTAACTTTTCTTAATGATTGATGAATGGTTAAATATTAGAAACACGTTTCAAAATATTTTGACGGTCTATAACGAAGGTACTTTGTTAGTTCTCAGCCTAAACGTCCGTAAGGTTTACTGACAATTGATTAACACACACATTCAAAGCTTAAGTTTTAAAACTAATGTATAAAACAATTGGCTGACAAACCGGTAACCTAATTGCTTAAACCGTTTACTCTTAAAGTGTAACTTAACAAATAAATTTCTAAAGAGTCTACGATTTTCATACAAGAAGACTGGAACACAAACACCCAAAATTAAACCCCCACAAAGCGAAAAAACTGGGAGGAGATTAACAAGGATAACATGACCCAACGTGTCTCTCTCCACATACTTAATATTCAGTTTAAATGCTGCCTTTCTTAATTCAAACTCCGTGAAAGATATTTGCCACCAGTGACCCGAGAGACCTGCTGTAATAAATGTTTCCAATGTTTTCGCATAAGTAAATGCCACGGGACTTTTAAACACCGTATATATGGGTACATATCCATACTGCTCTGTAACCGCATCACACCTCACCTTAATTCGCTTGCTACTCGCATCAAAAGATACGTTTCTTAGTTCGTGTTCCGTGATTTTGTGACTTACTATTTCTGATATAGTAAAGTAAGCGTACTTTGAGTTGTTCATGCCTTCGAATAAAATGTGTCCCAGTTGTTTGTAAGACGCTGGCCTTATTTGTTTTACAGAAAGATTATTGTTTATTTTGTCCAGAAATGGTTGTAACTCGCTTTTTCTGTAGGCCGACGATGTTCCGCGTCTACCACTTGTCGTCATAGCTAATCTAAATCCTCTGGATAGAAGTTCATTAAGTGTAGGAATGATATATCTCGGCGGTGGGGATATAAGATTGCTTATAATGAACTCCTTGTAATAAGAAGTAATAATTAACATTCCGAAACTAAGTAGAATTCGTGTAAGTTTCTTGGAACTGTTTTCCTGAGCCATTAGAACTCTGTATGTCACAAATAGTTCCACAAGGAACGCCTTAACGAAAGATTTAAGTGAATGAAGCATCAATATTCCTTCAGCAGCAGTAAAGAAGGCCAATGAAATCACAAGAAACGTCCAAATCTCAACATTCAACGGAGTCCAAAGAGCCGAAAAAACTATAACGTCTTCTGGAATTTCCTTCTGGCAGTAATGAATTTTCCCGTAGGCGTTCCCGAATAATACTACAGACAAAGTTAAGTTACTCGGTGTTTGCCTCAATTGAAAACTTCCTCTTTGTTGCCTAGCGACCGAATTCCCAAACGCTTTGCTAAAGAATTGCACTGAAAAATTTAAACGATCTTGCAGAGCTACGACAAGCATCACAGTGTCTACACAAAACTGAGTAAATCCTGTGTAATTTCTGCTTCTAATTTTATATTTGCAGGCGTCGTAATTGTCTCTTACGTTTGTACTTGCCGAAGACCACAACATAACAAATTTTCGGTACCGGTTTGAGAAATCCCAAAGTACTAGATAATCTCTAAATATATTTGGATTTATTAAATCCTCAGTTCTTATCCAAGAAATCTTTGACGCTCTATTTGGAATAAAAATATGTGACGGAAACGTAGTGTACTGTCGCTGCAGGAAATATGCGTACAGCCGAAATGAATATTTGTACGGTGAGATTGTCCACTGCGGCAGAACGGATTTCCACACGTAGTGCAGAATAAGTATCACCGTAGAGAATTCAGGAGGTCGGGATCGAACGTAGGTTGAATTTACCAGGGAATCCAAGTGATGGAGTGTGTCTATTGAAAGTTTTATTTGGTTTGGGTTTGTTATTTTTGGAAAAGCGATTACAGCAAATGAACACTGTTCTTTCAAGAGGTTTTGTGGGATGGTTGTGTTGGTTGAGTTGTGAATTGTCCACAGAAGTTGTTGGTGTACATTGGCTATGATAAACAAGTGAAGTAGCTCAGGGAACGGACCGAGGAGATTAAAATGAACTGTGCATGTTAGACTCGCTGGATGAGGCGGAAGGTTTAACATTTCTTGCGATAAGGAAGTTGACATTGCAACGAGGAATGATTCAGCAAGGGCAAGAGCTTGTCGATTTAAATAAAAATACATAAAAGACTGCGATGGTGAGGAAATTTCTATGAAACCTTTTCGAGTCCACGATCCAGTACATAAATGAGTAAATAGTTGTGGAAAATACGCTTCGAATCCTAATTAGGCTACAAAGATTCAACTACAGTTCAATAATCAGACGAATTCTGCGAAAGTATTTGCACGAGTGTCTAACCAATGATAAAAACTAATAAAACAAATACAACGTGGTGTATTACATTACAGCTGCTCTACTTGAGTATAATAAAATCGATTTATAAATTCATTTGCTTATAGTTTTGTCTAATACAGATTACCCCATAATTTCACCTACAAAGCCAGGTGATTGAACATTATATACGTAATACATATACAATTGTAGAAACACGATGATTGTACTCGCCTAACTAGAGAACGGAAGTTCAATAATTGTCCGTTCAGTGCCAACTATCAAAACCAACCGATTCATACTGTGTCTTCGAATTTAACACATTGTCAGAGTTTTAATTAAGAAAGCCAACATAATAAAAACAAAAAGTAAGATTGATGCTTCCAATACATTTCAGAAACGCTTAAACAATTATATTCAGGATTGCTTAAACGAAATTGGAAAGTTGCTAAAGTATGACTTAAGGCCTGGTGACAGTTACATCAACTTGTTGCTTGAACATATAGTTACAAAGCTATCGCGCAAACGGATATACGCATTAAGAAAGCCTCGTGGTTGAGTGATTGTGTTTAAGTTTAAGTCAACTATAGATGGTTAAATTAATCGCTTTCAATATAATGAAGAAGTATTCCAAAAAATGCACCAACATTTCCTTTCTTAGAAGTAGCTTGGGTGGTAACTCATTAACCGGCAACTTCTCATTCACTTAGCTCATAATTTAAATCGCAATACCACAAGTGCAAAACAGACTTTACAAAGTAGTTTTTGTGACACGGAAGTTTATTTATTGGAAGATGAGATACAAATTTTCAATATAAATCATACCACTTGTGTGTATTATACAAACGCTGTAGGTGGAAACTCATAAAGCCTAATCTATTCTAAAACTTGTATTTTTAGAGCAAAGCCATTAAAACAACATTCATTAGTTCATATCAATCAACAAGACGTTTGAGAGCAAAGAGACCCATGGTGCCTAGGAAATCCACGTTCCTCAGCAAAACCCCTTAACATCTCTAGAGTATCCGCAGGTAGAGTTCGGTTCCTGGAAACTATTTCCAACCTATCACATGATTCATCTCTGTAGTTTAAGCACTCAATTTTGACTCCCCATTTATCGTAATCCATCCTTATCCAAGATATCCGACCCACTACGCAACCAAATTAATATGAGCTCTGCCGTTTCTACTATACAACGTGTCTCAAAATTCAACAGTTACTTTTGCTTATTCCCTTCCACGTGAAAGGCGAAGACAGGTCTATTGATAGAGTCTTCGAGTACACATACTCATCCTTTGTATTACTTTCCACATCTATTCGTCTGAAATATGCATTCAAAGGAACCAGTAATAGATCCTCTCTTTAATGACTGCCAATTACCTAAGGGTCTGTTGTAGTCCTAGTTCCCCACCGTATCGCACAAACTCTTCTTCCACACATTTCCAGTGTAACGGAGATGCCTCGTAGTCTCGGTCGAATCTCTCAATCAAATACCAAACTCCAAGTGCCTTTGAACACAAAACAACACATAAATTACCTCCATAAACAAACGCACTTCCACTTACCCTGTCCACATCAAAACCACCAGCTTCCCACACACGCAATTCCTGCATCTCAGGTACACCTGCTTGTCTTTCCAACTTCTTCACAGCCATAATCAGCCTGTCCAGACCCGCTTTAGTCGAATCCTTCATGTCCTTAACTTCCTCTTTCAGTTTCAGCATCTCTCTGGACATCTCCGCTTGACTTTGCTGGATCGTCTCCAGCAGATCTTCCGTTTGTCCTTTCCACAAGTCCAGTTTCTCAATCTGAACTTTGACCAACTCTACCTGATTCCCTGTCACTTCCTCTTTGCTCTTTAACTCTTGCAGAGTCAAATTCATTCCCGAATGCTCACCCTGAGCTACAAGACGAATATTTCTGAAACTTTCCTCTACAGTTTCCATCCTGGAAGATATTCCCGAGTGGTGTTGTATCATTTTCAAACGAATATCTTCATCCTCGTCTGTCCTAAGGACTCTCTCTTCCTCAGAAACTTGCTGACATGCTTCCACCCTTTCTTCTAATCTCTTCAATTCCGTGTTTATCAAGTCTTGTCCTGACTTGTATTTCTCATCTAGCGAGCTTAACTCTGGATAAATATTCTTGGCCAACGACTCAGTCTCTTCCAAAGCTTCCCACAACTTCTTTTTCTCTGCCGTTTTACTTTGCCAACTGTTCTCTAATAGTCCTTCCAGGATTTCCAACTTTCCAGTATTCTCAGCTATCTTCCACATTAATTCCGCGTTGAATATGCTAACAGGTTTCTCACATATAACATTATTAAGTGTCTCACACTCTACTTTCCTAAATTCAAACTCCCCTTTCGCATCATTTCCTCTCGGAAACCTCAACTCAGTACAGTTGCCTTCAGAAGTATTATTTCCAGTAGACAAAACCCAAGCTGATCTCACTGGAAACTTTGCACGCACAATGAATCTCTGCTTATCCAAATCCATCGACAAAATCGTGGGATGAACGATATCAAATCCTAATCAGAATCAAAATATTCATTTAATTGCTCCTAAATCCAATACACTAACGTCTTACCTGATTGTATTTCGTTGTGACACAATTCAGAAGCACTTGCAAATGTGTGCAGTGCTGGAAGAAGTTTCACACAAGTAAACACTAAATGTCTCCATGTTTCCTTATCACTCGTTTCATTGTGAGAGACACTGTTACAGATTCCTTCGCCAGTACGAGAGCCACTGTGTTTTCTAAAGCTCTCAACATCATTTGAAACCTTCAGGAAGTTTTGCACCTTTAAAACAGTTCACAGAGGATTCAATTTAGTATTTTCCAGTTTAAAAAATACTGCCTGTCTGTTGAAAATCAATTTATTTAATGAAAAGCTTACGTGATTGATGGACTTCCGAATGTTTTCCACATTTCCTTCGACCTTTTCAAGTCGCTGGAAAAATTCACCTTCTCCAGTGAGATTCCTTGTATTTATATCATTTATAACTTGTACTAGTTCCTCTGCGATTATTAGTTGACTTGTATGCAAATATATTAAGAGAGTGGTAATTAAAACCCATGTGGGCTTTCCAAGAGAGTTCATTTCGGTATTGCAGATTTATTCAATCAGCTGTGTGTACTGGTTTGCTGTGTACTACTCTCAAATGTTACTGAAGGGAAGTGAAGTTTAAGAAGCTTCATACTGCACTCTTATTTGTTACACAGACTTGGTAAGGTTATAGAGGTTATCATATACGATGAGTTATTTTCATTGAATAATCTTAGCCTAAAGAATACAAAGCTCTCCTGTTGAAGGTTCAGCCTGAGTAGTGCCCTGACTTATAATTGGCTTTATATAAAGCCACAATAGAATATTGTGTCATATTGCAAAACACTAATGAACAAATGTGCCAAATGAACCATTTTTATGCAAATACAGACACGGTGCTTTCAATACTGAGCAGAAAGAATAAATGAGTTTATTACTCTGTGTATTGCATAGGACAAAGTACCTGAACGTTATTTAATATTCAGCACGTGGACTTTCTCATTGGGTGTTTTTAAAAATATTTATTTCATATAGAAAAACCTGACAACTTTTAAGAATAACAGTTTTTCATTGAATAGTAATTGTCCCGCTAAGCCGAATCTTATCCACGTTCGTTTCAATGTCTGTCACCCTGTAAAATAAATGACCGTTAACAAAACTACTATTTAAATGTTTAACTTAAATTAGAAGAATGGAACCGTACGTACCTCACTGCGATTTTATACTTCCCCTTAGGACTCCGTTTAGAAACACTCGTTTCCTGAGTCAAGTGAGTAGGAACATTTGGCAGAAACGTTAAGTTTAGCACTTTAGACGCTTTCTCTGTCACAGGAATCCCAGGAAGTATCTCGAAAGTGGCAGTTGTGCTTAATTTGGTTGTGTTGGGTCCATACCGTTCATTCGAAGTGATGTCCACAGCAACAGTCAATACGCAGGATTCTCTCAACAACGTGCAACCGTCCCAATTGCAACCGGTGAGAGCCCAATTGTTAACCGCCCAACCAGCTGCAACAACGAAAGATTAATATTTAAATTAATATATTCAATCGTTCGATTCACTTGACTTACTGTTGCCTGTTTGGTCGTCCAAGCACGCAAAGCCATCTTTTGTATACTCGTGTCCCACGGAACCCACAGATTGGCTAAGAATGGCGTATGCAGAAACCAGAAACAAAGAGTACATCATTTTGCTGCAGTGTTTTAAGAGAGATGTGATCGCCAAAGAATGTAAAATCAGAGTGAGTGGGAAAGTGAAAGGTTTGGTGATCAAGTCTTGTTGAGCCGTTTCCAAATTTCCAATACCTAAAGGACAAAAGGCCCAGTTGGTTTTTTATTTTTGACCCTATCCCGTTAGTTATCCTAAGCGGACATTCCAGTTGTTGTGGTTTAGTTAGTTGAGCCACATGCATATGATGAGACATGTTTGGTGCCCAGGTTAACTCTATCACTTGTGTATTTCATTTGTAAACCTCTTTTAGTCGTAAATGAAGAGGCTGTTTTAGTAAAATACGATGTAGCAAGGGTCAATGACCTTGTATTAATTAGGATCAAGTGAAAGGTAACCGTACAAAGTCTCTGTTAATCTTGGGAAAGGGGCACATTCCTCATGCTATGGTTGCCGTCGTGGTAGTTATTGTCCTAGATAAAAACCGCAGGTCCACGTCGTACCAGACCAATTATATTTTTAACTTCATAATAACCATTTTGAATCAAAACCATCAAAACCAGCGTCAAAGGCATTACTAAACAGAAGAATGGAGGAATAAAGTCACTCACTGAAGTTTGTCACTTCCCTCACTCAATATTCCTCCAGAACGATTATTACGCATCTGGAGATCATTCTGAACCCCACCACATGACCACACCCTTCAACACACTACTGCCGAAGTTGCCTACGTATGCACTGAACAAACTATATCAACCCATCCACTAATTATTACCTAAAGAACTCCTCAAATTAAACTTTTGCTGTGTAAACAAAACAATTTTTACAATTAGCGAAACAACAACTTCATGGCCCAACTTTGTCCCATGGTTTGCGGTTTTAGACCCAGTTCTGTTCTATTGTTTACTATCATCTCTTGATGTAAGTTAAAATATGCAAAATGTGCATATGCTAATAATCATCTCTTTCAGGTATTCCTAATGCAAAGGGAGAAATATTATAAATATATATCCAGTCCACCTTAGTATGACCGATTGTCAGTTATTTGTAATAACCTGACATTACCATGTACAGCAAGAGAATAACTAGATATTAAAACATGTGTAGATGATATAACTGCTCCTGGTAAATTTAAAATGCTTAAGGATATCTGGAATAAAGCCACATCCCTACGAGTTACAAAGTAACAAAGCTTCTTCTTAAACTAAAATGCGTCTAAGTTGTTAAGTAATCTTTGAGCAATATATTCACTCTAATTTATTTAATCAAAGTTAGTTAGTGACTCCAGCGTGTGCACTTAATCTATGTGGTAGCTAGCCCAGCACGCGCTAGAAGCTAATCTTCATGTAAGCAGAATATGTTATGAATATTCCTGTGTGCACATCTGGTTCAAAATAATCCACAACTAACTCACACTCGAATTATTGTTTGTACACACTTATGAAATATAAATATACGCTCCACACTAATCCTCTTGGATTACATTTTCCACGCGCATTCTGTAATACAAATTACAACATCAATGAACTTGAATATTTACTCAGGACCTGACCATATTTACCCATTTAAGCTACAACCTACATTAAAGCACATCAAGGTAGCCCACCTCACTTCATCCTGATTAAACCAACATTAAGTTTACAAGAGTTTAAAAGCCATGCGTGTAGTGATTATGTTGGAAACATGGAAACGTTTAACCAAAAAAATGAATGCTATTCAAAGTTGTAACCATTTTATTATTATCACCATCCTTGCAAATCAACAACTTCATACAATTATTGTTCCATTAGACATTACTAAACAAATAGTTCATACTTTGTTGGTAAGTAATGTAATTTCATTGATTGGAAATAGACAACTTACTACCTAAAACCAATTCTTCATGTCACTTTTAACGACAGTTAATTCACTGTCTATATATTTTAATAAATTTATATAGAAATGAAGCACTTGGAATAAATAAACAAATTCAAACAAATAAACATTTTTTAGTCTGCTTAATCCGACCTTACCCGCATCTTGAAGTATACAAGTAATAATAAACAAAGTTTTCTGTAACGAGGTTGTCCCATAATTCCACGCAAGTCGGAAGATCATATTTTGTTTCAGCAAACAAGTATTAACGAATCCGCTCTTAGATTGTTTTGGGCATTGTGTTTCTCATACACCTTCCGGCGCCTTAATAAGTTTATAGAAGGAAGCCTTAGGATGCTTAGAATCTGTTGAAAGATCAAGATAAACAAATGTGAGATAAGTTCACTGTTGTCAAAATCCCCCCAATTCAATACTCACAAAAATAAAGATTTGTATTCTACTTACCAATACGAATTGACAGTTAAGAAATGTTTCCCAAAAAATGTTACCATTTTTTATCAGGAGTACAATTCACATATTATTTAACATAAAAATTTAAATATACAATACAAGCCATGGTGACTTTCCAATCTATACTTCCATGCTTAAGCCATTAAAGAGACATTACAATTAATAATGACAGTGTGAAGGCTTGCGTAGAACTGCAGAACCAAAGCTGACTGGAATTTAATTCAGTTTTTGAGCTCACCACGTGCGAAAGGACTTACACGAGTTCATTGCTTAAGCTTAAAATTGCGTTGCCTTTAATTCAAACATTTAAACAAAGTCAAGGAAGACAAATAATGTGCAGCTGAGCAACTCGTTTAAATCCCTTTGGCGGGTTGTACCCGCATTCAGCCTATCCTGTTAAACTTAAAATTTATATTTAATTGCAAATATATATTATCCTTAACACAACACACGCGTTAGCAGCGTTAATCCGTGATGTAGAAACTATCCACGAGCAGTCAATATTAATATTATTGAATTCCAATACCTAATCCTTTCCCAACAGACCAAAGGTTCCTCCACTTGTCAAAATATTATGCTAAACACTTAAAGCTCATAATTCTTTAATGCTCGAGTCATCTTCTCATTTAATGTTTAAACTGTATCGTAAATTCATATAAAAAGGCAACGCTTCCCAACGGTAATCATTCAGTTTCAGGACATCTCCAGAGAGCAACAAGCAACCCAGCATCAACTTTCAACATGAAGACAATTCTACTAATACTCTGCGCTGTAGTTAGCAGCGCATTAGGCCAAGGAGTGCAAAAGGCTCCCTGGTACTTAAAAGTTAACTGACCATTATCTAATAACATCAATCCACAAGGATATGTGGTTTTTAGTTGTGGGGACAGAACCAATATGGGAACTCAAAACCAAAGGAGATTTGATACAAGACCGAACCTACACCGTCTTTTTTGCTGCAAAAGTACCCTTTGAAGCTACAAATGTGGTACATGAAGTCACCTACACCTGTGACAACGGTAGATCATTGATTGTACTTGCTGAGGGCTCTCTGCCTTCTATGCGAACCGGACAGAACTACGACCCAAAACAAATAATACCGTTCACTATTTCGAAATCTTGTGCGCCTACTTGTGATCAACTCACATTAACCTTTACCGTCAGAGGCATGTTAGACGATGAGGAACAAACTATTGGCTGTCAAGAATTCTACGGTAAGCTAAGTCCATCTCAATGTCAAAACTCACTTGATGGTGTAATCAATACTACTACCTACTTCGAAAAGTTAGATTTCAAGTTGTGGATTGACTAGAACCGACATGAGTTTCCAATCAAAAAATTGATTTTCACACAATTCCAACAATTATAATTCAATTCGACAATAAAAAAATTCACGTTTAAACTGAAACTTCATTTATATTTTATTTTTACAAAACATTCTCACAATTCACTGTCATTTGTTTCCATTTAATGATCAGATTGTTCTTTTATGAAGGCGATAGACAGCATAGACTAAAGACAGCTCTTGCGAGTAAGAATTTTCTACGTTGTCAATCCTTTCGGTAGCGCCATGCATCCCGGCATATATAACAATAAGAGGATAACAAATGTATGTACGATTAGGAATCTAGCTAGACACCAACAGATTAACAAAGTGGCCAGGTGTAGAAAACTATGGAATAAATGAAACTGTACGATATTTCATACAACTGGGATGCAATTTTATTTCAACACAAGTATTCTCTAATCTGATTAGTTTTTAACAATTCCTTTGCACAATAATGTTAAATTAAGCAACCTGCTCAGATATTTCAATCATATAGGCTACCGAGAGTTTAGAGAACTCGAGAACTTGAGGTATGCTCATGTTTTCGACGGTATCGGTGACTGTGTGCATCCCAGGGTGGTCAACTGCTTCTGCAGGGAATGCCGCAGGGTATCCGTAAGAGTTCCAGGAGGCATGGTCAGAACATCCGTACCCACACACCAGGTTCCTCCATCCGTAGTCACAGTAGGTTGTAGTCAACAGCCGAAGGAAATTATTCAAAGCTGAATTAGTGTAGTCCGTGTAGATTCCAATGTCCCTTACACCTGAAGCCATGTATCCGGAGATGTCGTAGTTCACCATTGAAATGACATTCACATTAGAATCCTTGTAAGTCTCGGCGATATCCTGAGACCCTCGCAGTCCAATCTCTTCCGCTGCGTACCAATGGAACTCCAGAGTTCTCTTTGGAATCAATCCAGACTGGACAATTACTCTTAAAGTTTCCAGAACAACAACTGACCCACTTCCATTGTCATCAGCACCTGATGTCAATTCAAAACTAACACTCTGACCTTTTAGCTTAGCATGTAATTACTTATTATACCTGGGGCATTTAGAGATGAACCTCTGAGGTTCACAGAATCCAGATGAGCACCCACAATAGCCACTTCATTCTTCAGCACGCTGTCTGATCCACTAATCCTCGCGATGATTGACTTCTGTCCATTCCATGAATGCGTGAATTCCTCTACAGTCACAGTCCCTACGTATCCCTCAACAGCCTCTTGAACTTGCTGGAACAGCCACTGCTGCGATTCAATTCCAGTGACTGAAGTGTAATACCTCGTGTGGTAGGATGAGAAGTGACGAAGGAAATCTTCTATTCGCTGGAGATCAAGAAGTTCCAGAAGAGGTCGAACAACCGACTCGAACTGCACAGTGTCCGGAATGGCTAAGAAATATCAAACCACATCCTTAATTTCTATTGCCTTCAAGTTTATTACACTTTAAACAATTACCTTTCGTGTTGATGTCATCAGGATTAACCACAGGATAATTCCTTCCAGTGATATCCACAAAGTTCACATGCTTCTCAACCAAGGTCATGACCTTCTCCGAATTAATCCAAGCTGCAGGATGCTCAGCAGATGTTTTAATAAGTCTTCGACCTTCTCCTGGCCCTTGATCTTCCAGCAGGACAATCTCCTTGCTTCCTCCAGGGCAACTGGAAACCCCCAGAATCCCCACTACAGCAATAAGGACAATCTGCAGAACCTTCATGGTGTATGAATTTATTGAACACTTACAGACTACTGAAGATTTTTTCCAACAGATCTCAAGTGATCTCAAGTGATTGCACAATAGGAATCCAAAGTAAATTACGTAATGCACGTTACGTCCTTCTGAATATCACAATCAGTTAATTTTGCGCATAACTTGTCAGTACGCAAACAAACACAATGGGTTTTGATAAGCCTAGCTTACCACTGTGCTTGATGTAACCTTTGGAATACATTCACGTTCACAGGAAAAATACAAAACCCTCGACCTTAGAGCTGTTATGCTATTAAGAGTCAAAGACAATGCTCATCGCGGAATTGTTAGAGTATAAATAACTTCGCGAGTAATCTCTTCCTTATATCATTTATTAATGTGTTAATACAAAGCAGATTGCCAGAAGTTCAAGAATACTAACAGAACTAACACGTATTGGTTTATAACCTGCGAATTTGTCTGTGTTGAGTTATACATTTATTTGATTGCCCTTATTGCTCAAACACTCAGACAGTCCTAAAAACCTGTAGCAAAATATACCGCTGATATGCATTGACAATTACTGTAACTTATTATTAATGTCTTCGCAAAATTCTTTAAGACAAGTGTAAATGAACTGAATTAGGCAGACGAGTTCATCAACCAAACTCCCAGGTTGGTAGTTAGGATGACATAAATTCATTGAACCATATTTAAATGGCGAACTTCAAGAATGTCCGAAGTATTTGGCAGATGAACCAGGTCGCCCAGCTTCAAACAATACGTCGCCTACGAACCACGTTTATGCTTTTGTGGTGGTCCTTACAAATTGCCAATGAAATGAATTTCCTAAACCAGAAGCACGTTACTCATGGGGACTTAACTGCACTTAATATTTCGCTTAATTTTAATCTCGCGGCTAAGATTGGGGATTTTGGTTTATCCTGACAATTTTATGAATATACCAATTACACAAAATAATATCAGCTTGTTAATTAAACATTATGTTGTTCAACAACTTAAATATCATTCACTCAGAGTCCACTACCGTGTACATCCTTAATGGAATATGTGAACTAACCAAAAGCAGTCGATATCAGTTTTAACGACACGTAAACAGATTTAATCGAACAGGAATAAATTTTATTTCACAAATATTCTATACAAATCTAATCCAAATATATTCAAACAAATAGTTTTAAATATTCGTCTGCAACTAAACAACTTGCTCGGATATTTCAATCATGTAGGCGACAGAGAGTTTAGAGAACTCGAGAACTTGAGGAATGCTCATGTTGTCGATGGTATCGGTGACTGTGTGCATCCCAGGGTGGTCAACAGCTTCCGCAGGATGTCCCGCAGGGTATCCGTATGAGTTCCAGGAGGCGTGGTCAGAACACCCGTACCCACACACCAGGTTCCTCCATCCGTAGTCACAGTACGTTGTGGTCAACAGCCGAAGGAAATTATTCAGTGCTGAGTTAGTGTAGTCCGTGTAAATTCCAATGTCCCTAACGCCTGAAGCCATGTATCCGGAGATGTCGTAGTTCACCATTGAAATGACATTCACATTGGAGTCCTTGTAAGCCTCAGCGATTTCCTGGGATCCCCGCAGTCCAACTTCTTCTGCAGCGTACCAGTGGAACTCCAAAGTCCTTTTAGGGATCAATCCAGACTGCACAATTACTCTTAAAGTTTCCAGAGCAACTACTGACCCACTTCCATTGTCATCAGCACCTGAAGTTAATTGAAAACTGATACTCTGGCCTTTTAGCTTAGCATGTAATTAAAAACTAGCAAATTGATCTCTCAACAATGCTTGTAATTTATATTTGTACCTGGAGCATTACGGGCAGCCCCAAGACGGTTGACAGAATCCAGATGAGCACCCACAATAGCCACTTCATTCTTCAGTACGCTGTCTGATCCAGAAATCCTCGCGATGATTGACTTCTGTCCATTCCATGAATGAGTGAATTCTTCTACCGTCACAGTCCCTGCGTATCCCTTAACAGCCTCCTGGACTTGCTGGAACAGCCACTGCTGCGATTCAATTCCAGTGACTGAAGTGTAGTACCTCGTGTGGTATGACGAGAAGTGCCGAAGGAAGTCTTCGATTCGCTGGAGATTAAGAAGTTCCAGGAGAGGTCGAACAACCGACTCAAACTGCACAGAGTCCGGAATAGCTACGAAATCCAACATCAGTTTAATGAAACTAGTTTAAAATATACCAAGACTATAAAATAATACCTTGCGTGTTAATGTCATCAAGATTTACAACGGGATAATTTCTTCCAGTGATATCCACAAACTTCACATGCTTCTCAACCAAAGACATGACCTTCTCGGAATCTATCCATGCTGCAGGATGCTCAGCTGATGTTTTAATCAGTCTTCGTCCTTCTCCAGGCCCTTGATCTTCCAGTAGGACAATCTCCTTGCTTCCTCCGGGGCAACTGGAAACCCCCAGAATTCCCACTACAGCAATAAGGACAATCTGCAGCACCTTCATGGTGTATGTATTACTCCAAAGCTCACAGATCACTGAAAGTCTCGTCTAGTAGTCTCAAGTGAGTTCCAATGATTCCATACTAGGAACACGAGATGAGTTACATAAGTCACTGTGAATGTCACCATTACATAAAGTTGCTCACACGTTATCAATTTTTACCCTTACACAATAGGTATTCATAATTGTGGCTTAGAAAGAACCTTTGCATCTTTCAACCCTGGACATTGGAGCTTCCATGTTATCAGGAGACATTGTTCATTACGAAATTTATGAATAAGACATAACTGCGCTCACAATGCACCTGCTTGACGCATTGTAAAACATAATCCCAAACTGTACAGGTAACAAGATTGATGCGACAAAAAGACAATGCTATAAGAGTAGTATTGTGTTAATTTATCGTAGATTGCTGAGTCGGTAATAAAAATAAAATAAATGTGTACACCCAATTGTGTTTCAGTCAAGTTTAGACGGAAGTCTAGTTTCGCTGTAAAGAAAAACAAGGAATTCTGTTGCCCGGAAATTACACCAAATAAATTATTCACTGAGACCTTTTATTTTGCTTAAGCCCTTGTCATAATGACCGGGTATTCATTTGAAGGGGAACTTTATTGTATAAGACATTGAGATTATGATAATACAAGTATTCGTACATTCTAATGCTATTTTTAGCCCAGTCAATTTGGGCTTATAGGATCACCTGTGGCGTCTCCCCATCCGTAGCCTATTTTCAACTTTGAA
>JAQGAB010001457.1:0-16288 GCA_034696565.1 Isotomurus graminis
AATGAGCATGTTCGCAGTCTAAATTGATTGATTACAGTCCACGAAGGCGTGGAAAGTACGGAGAGTTGGAAGGATCCGTCTAATAATAAAGACGAATGAGAGTTAACAACCAAAATCCATCGATGAATTTGCATCCCATAAATGACTCAATGCACGGAAGGAATAAAACGCCTGCAACATCCCAGTGCAGGAAAATGGATGAACTTGCTGCATATATCATTAACAAACTAACGAGTGTGTGCCAATGCACGCTTGGGTTTCTGTTTTCCTCATCTCCTTTGATCTATATATAGATTACAATCATTAAAACAATTATAATAATAGCTTCTAAACCATCCAAAAGTTTATTTTTAACATCTTCCTGAAGGTAATCGATATACCTCTGTAAGCATTCCTTGCGTCAGAACGGGCGTGAATAGACAATTGTGTCGTTACACTATTTATTTTCATGGCTTTCTGTGTCTCACGTGAAGTCTTTTAAGACCTTTAAACAATTCCTGACATTCCTTGTTCATGTCATGGTCACATTTAAGTGTTTCCTTGTGAGCCAACCGAGACTCTATTGTATGCAGATAGATTCAACCAATTAATGCAATGGGATTTCAACTGCTTTCTAACCCCTGCTCACCATTTATGGGTTAAATGAACCAAGCTATCATAGAATCTCCTCTCTATAAGCTCGTGAATTAATTATCTCTCATGTTAAATTGCGCATTTCGTAGTATTTATATGACCACAATGTAGTGAAATAGTAGAGATAATATATTTCATTCTTACAACCCTATATAGGCTGTTCGAGGTGACTTCATGATCGTAATCCTCATCCACTTGCTCACGTGATGGGTTTGAATTGAAGCTTCTGTAGTTTACGTGTGTCCCTCTTTCTCCACGTATATTAGTTTGTGGCGTATCTTTAAACTCGCCGAAGAAACTGGGTATAAGTAAACGTAATAAACTAAAGCATCCTGTCGGAAGTAATTTGATGGTGTGCCAAGAAGATTTGATTTGCGGCGAGCTTCCCATTTCTGACATGCATAACACCGTAAATGAGTAACTTACGTATGGAGTTACATGTTTCATATTTTTAATGTGATGTGATGCTTAAAGTGGTTCAATGAGTTAGAGACATTGAATAAATTATGAGCAGAGCAGATAACCCGAGTCTCACATTCTCATCTCATACTTCTTTTTCCAAATTACATCTTTGTGTAATAATAATGATACGAAATAAGTCTCACGTCACTAAAACTAACGATTAACCACATCTTTAGTGTGGTACACAATTCTCACTCCCATAACATAGCACAGGAGCGAATTGGGAACCCAAATAAATATGAATTTCACTCGATTGAGCACATTACTCTTTGGAGACTGGAGTGAAAGCCTTGTTAAGAATT
Source organism: Isotomurus graminis (assembly GCA_034696565.1). Lineage (NCBI taxonomy): Eukaryota > Metazoa > Arthropoda > Collembola > Entomobryomorpha > Isotomidae > Isotomurus > Isotomurus graminis. The sequence goes on from JAQGAB010001457.1 coordinate 1,398, forward strand.
AATGGGAAGCGTCCTCGTTTTTTGCAATACAAACTGCAAACAAATGCCACGTCAAGAGAAATCCAATTGAATGCTGTGCTTACTTAAAAGTCAGGGGGCTGCCTATGTAAATCGAAAAACAGTTCTTCATGGGAGACACGCTTCTAACTACACATTGCATGGACAGAGTTTTTGTGTTACTATCAGCTTGAAACACTTTCGTTTCACCCATAATGGTCGTAACGAGTGGCAGGAGTAAAGTTATTTGAAAGAGATTGGTTTCTCCAAGGACAAGATTTATTGAGATGAAGTAGTGGTTCGTAGAGAGACGTTTGTAAGTGTGTAGAATGCTTTATGCACCCACACAAAATCTCCAGGAAAAATGCGGATACAGAGATAGAGAAATCATTACTCTCCACACCCAATTTTATATTGAGCTTTAATTTTCTCCCCTGTCTACATCTAACACCTGTCCTGTCTACATCTAACACCTGTCCTGTCTCGTAAGTTACTAGGTCTTGTGTAATGAGCATCAGTCCTACATGGCCTTCGAATTGCGTACAGGGAAGATAAATAAGTAATAAAATGGGCTTTCTCTCTCCCTTTCTTCCGACCCATCCTAGAATCCAACCCACATACATTGTTATGCACTTTAATGCTTACTCTCTAAGTATTTTGGAGAAAATACTCGCGATTTATTGTACCAAGACACACCCCACTGTTAATATTGGGATGTCTTTTACAGTGTATCGTGCAAATTGACATGGGGAGTACAATGGAAAAGCCTTATGCTTTGTTTTTACCGGGGATTAAGTCTGAGTTTATGAGGAACACAGATCTCCCAAGAAATTCGTTAAGACTACCTAACAGCGAGACTTTCTAATAAATTGTAACCTTTACCTTCACCTTCACCATAAAAATTAGGACTTTCTTCCATAAACTTTATCTTCCCGTTCTTAGAGCTTCCTTCTGTCCTCCTTGCTTTCTTTTATGTTCTCTTGAAAGTCTTGTTCGCTATTAGTCATGGGTTTAGTTTAAGACTTCTGGACAGTACTGAAACATGTTTCATTGTTACTGCAAGCATTAAATTATATTTAGGCTGTGACGATGCAGAATGTTCCGTGTCTAGTTTCATTATCTCAGCTCAATGATATTGAATTGCACTGGGGACTTTCTCCTTTGCATCGAACATACTTTGACTAATACTTAATATACAACATTACAGGATGACTAAATTTGCTCTGCTTTCTTTAGGTGATTACGCCAGATCGTGCTCTCAATCTGGCTGCAGAAAGCAGATCGGCGATGGAAGAATGGATTCATGCTGTAAGATCTGCCAGTAATTCCAACTTTTATGAGGTAATTTATTTTCTCCACCTTCTCGTGTCTTTGTGTATAATATAGCCATATTCACTACCATTGTGTCTACCATTCCCCCACTCCTCAAGTTAATACGCAGTCTAGTCTCGTTGAGAAGTTTTATACCGCACTAGTAAGTTTTTGGTTAATTTAGTTCCATGTCGAAACTGACTACCTTGCACAATCTTCACCGAGTGGTTGAGAGATACTCAAATTGCATGTTGTGGAAGATTCTCTCACAAGAAAATTGACAAGCCTCCTCAGCATGCTTTTAGGAAAATGAGTTTCAGGATGTCCCAGGCTTTGTTTAATTAAAGTGAAATTCCTCCAAATATTGGTACATAGAAAGGATTTATAGAATTCCGGAAGGCAAATGGTAGAAAAATGGAAAAAGCACGAGACAAAATCGTTTTACTTTGTCAACGGGTGCCTTATTGTATTTAAATGGGTTTAACCTACCCCACATAATTGTTTTTTAAGACTGAGCTTGTCATGCTCACGTTTATTGGGTGTGTATCTCTGCGAATACACCTGGTCTACCACTGTTCCATGAGTTTCATCCCAAGAGATTACTTTGCATAAGACATCGACACCTGTGGTTTTAGGTAATTTGTTACAATTTGTGTTAATCCTTTCTTTACAGAGTGGGGATCACACGAGGTTGTTATCCGGAAGTCATGTGTGGTATGCAACTTCGCATGCCAGGCCAACCTACTGTAATATCTGCCGGGAACAATTATGCGGTAATTGAGAAACCCTTTCCAATTTACAACCTTCTTGTGTCTTGGTTTTAATGTAGAGAAACTCTTGTTAGTGCGATTTCATGTACCTTTCTTCTTGTAGTTATTCTGTAAAGTAATACGAGTCATCTCCCTTTCTGTTGAGCAACCTACTATATCTTACTAATCTTACTCTTCAGGTGTTACGTCACACGGACTCAGTTGTGAAATCTGTAAATTCAAAGCACACAAAAAGTGTGCGTCGAAAGCACAGAACAACTGCAAATGGACCACTCTAGCTTCAATGGGCAAGGAAATAATAGAAGAACCTGATGGGGTAAAAGCAATGCCATTATAAATGCTCTCTTGTGCTCCATTTCCTTGAGGTTGATTATGATGTCTCACACTGCTTAATGTCCTCATAGACCCTTTCTCTACCTCATCAATGGTTGGAAGGAAACCTTCCTGTCTCCGCAAAATGTGATGCTTGTGAAAAGACATGTGGGTCGGTGCTAAGGTGAGACTCAATTACTAAACTACTTATTGTACATCACGATTGCTCTTCTGTGAAGTGGAACGCTGTCATTGGAAAGATAATCACTCTTTCTTTTGCCCACGATAGGTTGCAAGATTGGCGATGTCTTTGGTGTCGCACGACCGTGCACAACTCATGTCGTGTGTCCATTGGCGAAAGATGTCCTGTAGGGAAAATCAGCGTTGTTCCTCCAACAGCTCTTCACACTATTGGCAGTGATGACGCTTGGGAAGCCAGTAGACCTCTTCAAGGGTGCTCACCGTTGCTAGTTTTCGTCAACTCTAAATCTGGGGATCATCAAGGACTTAAATTTCTCAGGAGATTTAAACAGCTCTTGAATCCTGCTCAAGTGTTTGATTTGATGAATGGTGGACCTCGACTTGGTCTTCAACTTTTCCGACACTTTGAACCTTTCCGGATCCTCGTTTGTGGTGGAGATGGGTCTGTTGGATGGGTTATGACTGAAATCGACCGGCTTGACATGCACGTAAGTTCAAGGTTTCACTTGACTATTTTTATTAACTTCCAAAAAGTCGACAGCTCAAGCATACCACACAATCATGACGTAGCTCCTCGAAACTTTTGACTGAAGACCTGTTGTGAGCAATACACCGACTAAATTGCAGTAGTTTAGAGTCTTTTGCAACGACATAAAAAATTGAGATGGATTGCCCTTTTAAATTAGAAGAATGATTCATTGGGCTTCCTTACTTGTTCTTTGGAAACTCCCAGAGTCCCAATGGTCTTATATATTGTACGTGTGTGCAAGTAAGTTATGGGATTTGCAAGACTTATGTGCTCCTGGTTTAGGAAGTCAAACCCAGACGGTGGTTTATTTAAGTGTGTATTTCCCCATCTCATTGAACAACGAACTGGAGCGTGGGTTGTAATGAATTAAGACTACGAGGAAGGAACATTTTATTGAGATTTATGATATGAAAATACACGATTGGAGGATTAATTTACGGGTAATTATTGGTCTACAGAGACAGTGCCAAGTTGGTGTGCTCCCGTTGGGAACTGGAAATGACTTGGCGAGGGTGTTAGGCTGGGGAGCTTCATGCGATGATGATGCTCATTTACCGCATCTCCTGGAAAAGTACGAGAAATCTACGACCAAGATGCTCGACAGGTATGAAATCGATATACATTACAGCAGTACGCACAACATCACTTGCACGTAATAATCCTGGAGATAGAAGGTACGACCTAATATCTCATCCTTGATTGCATCACATCAGCCTTTCACTCTCTCTCTGTACCATCCGTCGTTCTTAATACTTTTTCCCTTATGATTGCACAACCCTTTGATGATTAGATGGAGCGTGATGGCTTTTGAGCGAGGTGTGTTTCTCAAACCAAACTGTGGAGAAGGACTGCGCCTTGGGCCGGAGAAACCACAAATTGCCCAATACGAAGACTCTGTTGTTTCACATCTCCAAAACATTCTCCAATCCAACCAACATCAAACCGTCATCAATTCTGCAAAGTAAGTCGAGCAACATTTATTTTTCAGGTAGTCTATTCCCCAAATATAACGTACGTCCTTTGGCAGTTGTTCCAAGAAGCATATATCTGACATTTGAAATCGATATGTGGATGGCAAGATACTTATGATATTAAACCTCTCTACCATTTCTACCTTTGATGATGAGAAAAACATCTGCAATTGTGGATCTGCTTATTTGTTGAAAATATTTTTCGTATTCAATCCAACTTAAGCCTCTTTAAGCTGGTAATGCAACCAGTTATGGTGGAAACAAATGGGATGTTTGGGTTTAGGGGTAAAATACAAGGAAATGACTGCGATGTATAGTGGTAGTGGTGGTTGGTGGTACAGAAATGCATTCGTCTTATGACTGGAATTGGTCTAGTGGTTCGATTACTTTCTCCTCGTCTTTATTCTTCCCAAGTGTCACATAAGAAGAATGATCAGCCGTCGGCCAATTTCATTAGTGTAAAAACTGGGTCTCATATACGGTCAGTAGTCTTGTCAGTCGTGTGTGTGTAAATGGAACACACACGCGTACTTTCACCACCTTTTCTGGCATTTCGACATGTGCCCTATATATACATGTAGGCATACACATAGAAATAATGTATTGTATAGTCATTGAGTACACACACACACACTTTTTGATATAATCCTTCCTACATAACACATTTATAGACTATGGGATGGATCGACCCATAAGCCAAATCGCCAGAGAGCAGCCTTTGCTTACTTGAGAAATGAAATTGTCTCCCGAGAACCCCCGGGTACAGTCTTGTAGTTGGTAAAACGACCTTGAATAAGATATCCGTATAAGATACCCTAGGACTGTTGCAATTCTTCCAAAGGCAACACAAAATGAAACTTATGAGACTGCGTTCCATCTTTATTACAACTTGTTTAGAAGAAAATAGACTACAAGATTCAACGAAGCAACCGTGTGGTTCTGGATAAAAACTCCCGTGACTTCACCAAACTAACAACCACACGGAAACTTCATCACGCGATAAAAGAAGAAAGTAATTGTGTGTGTGTGTGTTTCCCATCTCTCACTTGCCGAATGTAAGAAAGTAAATTGAAATAGGTGGTAAGTAGCCGCAGCACACACGCAAAAAGAAGCCTTGCTTCATCGTTCTGCTACATTTGAAAACTTTCTCTACACTTAAAAATACCATTCCATTTGTACAAAAACAAAAGGAGCTTGCATTGGGATTAAAATATCTTTATTCCATAACTTTCCATGATTGAAGTTAGAGGAGAAAGTTAGTAGGTGAAATAAGATTATTCCACCCCTGTGGCAAGAGTTGGTTAAGTATTATGTAGTAACTTCAAGGGAGGCAGAGAGAAAGTAAAGTTAAGCACATGCTGTAAAGAACGAATGACAGGGTGAGTTTGTTCTTAAGCTGTAACCAAAATCGTAGTGACATGAGGAGAATTCTTCGTTATGTGGGCTAATAAAAGTGGATGGTGCAATACATTCGGAGGATTTGAACTGTCGTGAAAAGTGCTGGAGGTAGTTCGTCCGAATAATGTTCTTTGCTTTTTGCAACTTTTAGCTGGGGAATGAGATAGAGAGAGAGTAGGGAGGTTTACGTGAGTGAGTGAAAGTAAAATAGGATTTAGTTAAAGTTGATCTTGGCATGTTCTCTCTCAATTTATATTTCAGGTATCACCAAACCACAAAAGGCTTATGGAGTACTTGCCAAAGCTTAATTTGATACGGTTGACAGTGTATGATCATCTTTGACCTTATATACTATCCCTCCTCGTTACTTACCATGAACAAAAGTTAAGCCCTTCTTACTCATACATGCACACTCCCTGAATAATGATCGCCCGTTCGATAAATTACAGACGTTCGTGGTTTTCATACAAACTAGCATCAGTACTGACTATTTGTCAGGCGAAGGGATCTTCGTGTCGAGTGAGCTTTGCAGTGGTTGATCATCCTTGACTGAGATTTACACGATTCCACATTCTAATCACACATTTGGCATTGCAGTATTTGTATAAATTCACTCTCTACATATAGTGCACATTAACTTTTCGGAGATCAAGTCTCATGCATCTTTGATTAAACACTTGGGAAGGCGAATGCGTTTAGCCGGATATCGAATTGTCATATATATTCTACTATTAATAAAAATAATCACATTCAGTTAGGAGGTTTCATGTCTTTAGTTACCAGAGAAGATTATTAAAATCAATAACAGAACTTGATTACTCTGGTTCAGCCCCCAAGTTAAGTCTGCGCAACAAAGTAGAATTCTAAAGTGAATATTCTATTTTCAAAAAGAACTAGAGATACTTTTACTACTCATATTTGAAGCCTGCCAAATACTTGCAGAGATAATAGAATTTCCCAAATTCTGAATCCACTGCTCTGTGTCCTTAATCAGTAGCTTGATCTTTGATCACGAGAGATCCTATAGGGCTTTACTTCCACTTGCACTTACAAAACTCCATATCTTACCAAGTGGAACATCTACATTCCGCAATTGAGTTTGATAATCAGGGTAACTAGCACAAGAAACCCGGGGGAAAGTAGACTCAAATGGAAACTAGTCTTGGCCGTGTGTCTCTCAAGGGTGTGTAATCATGAGAAAGCCTTGAGCCTCCCTATCGACTTCTATAGAGAAACTCTTTGTGCGAAGCTCACATGCACAACCAAGTTTCATTAATAGCTCTGCATGAAGCTACACAAAGACTTGTATGAAAGACATGTTCAAAAATTCTCGGAAATCAAGCCATTTAAGTAGATGTAAGGATTCTTTCCAACAGCCTCATTACTTAAGGATTTCCGTTGAAAGGAAAAAGTGGTGGGAGCAGTTCGACGAAAAGAGCAGAAAAGATCTTCTACTCACTTGTAAAAAGCTTCATGAGAAAGGCACGATGGATTCCCGTGAGAGGTGGAAACGGATTGCGAGCTAATGCTGAATAGTACTCCTTAATTGGTTAAAATGCTTACGGTTAGTTGAGGATAACTGTTGGGATAATGAGGAGTTTGCTCAGAGGAGCTTGTAATTATAGAGAATCTCTTTTATTATATTTAGAGAAAGCTTGTCTAATGAATTTGAACTCTTCAGCTAATCAAAAGTTGTGTTCTCATTACTCCACCCTCGGACGTCAGACGTGCACATGCCTATACAAATTCTATTGTGTAGTTGATCATCGTGAGGAACTCGGCGATAAATAGATTTAAAATAAGTCATTCTTATGCTAAAACCGGTATCTCTCGATGCAAGTACATCATTCCCACCATTTAGCATTAAATGCCTATAGCCCACGTTCCCAACCAATGAATATGTTGACATTGCTCTTACCTGAACCTATTATTTATACATCACGTATATTTTCTTTTACTCCATACAGGGTTCTGTGCGAAACAGTTCGTGACATGATTGGCAAACTCGGGTCCACATCGACTGATACAGAAATTGACGAGAAATGTGCCAACCTCAGTCAAAAGCTGAACTCTCTTTTACAAACTTTACAAGAGGAAACGGAAGGAATGGAAAGTGAGCCATCAAGCCCTCCGGGAAATGAGGAAATTGAGGTTGGTTCACTTACACTTAAATTTATTTATCCTACTGACAGTGAATTCTTGAATGTACGCGAGTTTCTCTCACTCACCAAGTTTTGTGCTTATCATGCAAAATAATAATTGTGTGACTGTTCATTCATAAACTTCGTGGAGTGTCCTCCATGTGTGAGTATTGTTTGTATGTATGTAGTCAGCTCCAGTTTCCTCACATGACATTCGTTCCTTTGTTGGAGAAGCTTTTAGTAAATTCAGAACAGTATCTTCCTTTTGTGAATGTTTAGTCAGTGGAGATAAAATATGAGACGTGGAGAAACACTTTCCCTTTGGTCCTAATATTCTGTCATTTGAGAAAGACAACTCACAGTAGATATGATTTCATAAGTCATAACAAACGGAGACAAGATTCTGACTAACTTGAAGCAGATACGTCCCGACATGTCCTCAACTACTCGCTATTGCTGCTCATATTATACATACAGCACAACGGGAAAAGTGAGATTTGATCCCATTTCGCGTGTAAATGTCTTCTTTTATCTCTCCAAAACGAACTTGCTGATGGTGCAGAGTGGTTCAGAGTGAGAGACATAAGCTGCAGTGACTTTCCTTCACACCATTTCAAATGAATTCCTCTTCATGTATCATGTATTTTATATTTTTGTATGGACTTTGATAGCCTGTGCCAGTAGAACCGGAAGTGGTTGCTCCCTCGCCAACTCAAGCACTGGATAAGCCTGTTAAAAAGTTCAGGAAGAAGGAGGCTCTTATGTCTCGGGCAAACAGCCTCAAGAAAGCAGTTCGTCAAATCATAGAGCACGCTGAAAAGACGTTGGATGAAACAACCACTTCTCCGCCCGTGGTGATTGTGCGGCCCATGACTTTGGCGATGCAGCAGCAACTTCTCCTGGATGAAGGTCAACATATCTCTGATGATAGCGAGGAAGGAAAGGCGTCCGGGAAGAAAGAGACATTCAGCCCTATTTCACTTCCCCTCCCGTCGTCCTCAGGAACAGCCACATTGTCCCCGGGGGACGGAGGAGTCCTCAGTAGCCCAATAGACCCTCATGTGACCTTACCCGTGCCTCGACAATTCTCTGACCAATACCGTAAACTGTCCAATGCGTCTTCGACAAATAGCTCACTACCCGGGGAGTTGGAAGATGAAATTGCGGATCCAATTGCTACAGATGGTCTCTTACATGAAGACAATGAGCACATGCAAAATCCTCATATCCAAGTGTCGCCTAACTTTCTCTCCAAGTCTCGGATGGGCTCTGTGGACGACGAGAATGAGAACAAAGTCCAGTTGGACACGGATGAAACGGAGAAGATGATTAGGGAGGAGGAAGAGAGACGAAGGAAAGCTTCATATCCCAAAATTGAAATAGAATCCCCCTCGTCATCTGTCAAGACACCGAAGGATTCGGATGAAAGCTCAGATGTAGAGATAGACGTGTCACTTGGCATTGACAGCAGCGTGAACGACTCGTCTGCTGCAACTACGGCTGGAATAGGAAGTGAAGCCACTCATCTCCTCGTTCCTGGAGGTGGGGGTCAGTCTTATTTTCCTCGAGGAGCCAGTCCTCGGGCCTCCAGGAGGATTTCTATGGGATCCTTGTTGAAACCTTTAGAGGTGGAGATTCCCAGATCTCCTCGATCTTCCGGGGATTCTCCGGATGGATGCTCCTATTCATCAGCAGCTAATTCGCCCTTTTCATCCTCAGCCCACTCAACACCGAACAAGTATGGGACTTTGCATAAAAGGAAGACCTTGCCGATTGTCAATCCTCTCGTGAGTGATCCATCCTGGCCGGCGATTGCATCCGGAGGAGTTGTCAGCAAAGTTCTCCTCGCCAATGCAGATGCCATTTGTGCTGTGGCGAGTCCTCTCATGGATCCGGATATTGACCAAGAGGAGTTGATGATTGGATTCGACGAGAAATGTGTGATGAACAATTATTTCGGTATCGGAATCGATGCCAAGATCACGCTGGATTTCCATTTGAAACGTGAAGAACATCCTGAGAAGTGCCGGAGCAGAACGAGGAATTTTGTGTGGTACGGAGTCCTTGGGGGAAAAGAGTTTCTAAACAAAAGCTGCAAGAATTTGGAACAGAAGGTTCAGCTTGAGTGTGATGGAAAGAGATTGCCTTTACCAAGTCTACAGGGGATAGTTATCCTGAATATTCAAAGGTCTGACTAACTATGCTAAGTGGGACTAAACTTTTCAAGTGTAATTTAGAGGATGAGATTATAATTAGATTTTTCTCAAAATAGCTTCATGGGTGGAACCAATTTCTGGGGAGGAACGAAGGAAGATGATTGCTTCTTGGCCCCATCCTTCGATGACAGGATCTTGGAAGTTGTTGCTGTTTTCGATACCATGCAAATGGCTGCCTCCAGGTTAATAAATCTCCAGCACCACAGAATAGCACAATGTCAGTCTATAAAGATTACCATTTTGGGAGATGAACCCATACCTGTTCAGGTACTCACATCTTTCTTCTCTGCAAATCCGCCTTCCATTCGCCATTTATCTTCAACTCTGATTATGTATTACAGGTTGATGGAGAAGCTTGGCTTCAGGCTCCAGGTGTGATCCGTATAGTTCACAAAAATCGTATGCAAATGTTGTGCAGAAATCGGGTAAGATAGTTGTTGTGCTTTAGACTTTCTGCTTATGAGCCTAGCAGCACGTGGGACTAAGATGTTTAATTAATATAAAGGCACTGGAGTCCTCGTTGAAAGCTTGGGAAGAGAAACAAAAGCACTTGACGATGACACCCAGTCCTACAGAACACGAAGAGGTGAGTAATTGTTCATGTGCTTATGTGATGCAGTGTTTCACGGCTTATGTTTGTTGTGTGTGTGTCTGTAATGTTACTTTGTGTCATAATTTCAAGGGTTTGTGTGATATGACTCTTCTAGCTGGACAAGAAGCGACATTCCAGAGGAGTGTTCAAGCTGAAATTCAAGAGAGAGAAACACCATCAACGGAATCATGATAATGACTTTTCCGATGGGATCAGTGATGAAACAGGCTCCTCGGGTAAGTGATTGTTTCTTCGCCAAGAATCATATCTCTCTGGTACATTGGCTACATTATAATTGATGACTTTTTCTCTTCAGAAGTAAAATCTGTGGACAAGTGGAACGCAATAGAAGTGGGAGAGTGGCTGGAGCATCTTCAGCTTGAAGAATACAAACTCAATTTCCTCCGACATGACATTCAAGGCTCAGAACTCTTGACGCTACAAAGACGCGACCTTCGAGAACTAGGAGTTACTAAAATTGGACACATTAAGCGCATACTACAAAGCATAGACAGGCTTAAGAAAGACAGTCTCTCTCCTGGTCTACACACCTCTAACACTACCACCACAAGTACTGCAACACCTTCTTCAGACCTTCCTCAGCACTCCCAGCCTCAGTAGAAACCACATCTAGCAACATCGTTACCGTCGAAGAAACCTATCGATCAAATATGTTTCACCTATTACCTCCTCCGGACAACCACTAATAGCCACGTAGCTGCAATGGCAACTTATGAGACATCTACCAATAGCTTTTTGACTGTTAATGTTACCCTATCGCACAGCTAAATGATAAGTATGTACATGAACTATGATGCTATAAGTGAGAAAGAAGTGAGTTCTATGTTCCCGGATGACGATACAAATCTTGTGTAAAACGCGAACCAATTAATTATTAAATTCCTCTTGCAAACTTAATCAACGGACATAGCACATGTGATCCCTGTTCTTACTTAAGTTACTCGAACCGTAAAGAATGTCCTACATTTGTAACTTTGTATTGTAAAAACGATATACAACTATTTTAGACCAGATTTCGATCAATTCATTCCATTTTCTACACACTTCTTTTGTACCTACCACTGGCTATCACAATAATACTTACAAAATAATAGTTTAAGTGAGAACGTGTAAAAATGTGTCGTTTTTCCTTGTGGTACGACTGTTATAACCGAGTTTACATGTACAACAGTCATTTTTTTCTGCAAACAAACCGAAAAGTAAGATGCCTCGTTTTAATGCCTCTGCTGTCTTGAAGATTCAAGACTTAATGTTGTAGTAGCGCAAACAAGATAAATTGAAGATTTATGAATATTTCGAATATACTCATGCCACCGTTAATATGCAAACTGTTTACCTTAAACCATATACCTTCCTTAGCAAAGATAATATTTCCGTGCAATAATAAAGAAACGAGTCACAAATAAATTCCAATTGATGTCACCATTAATCGCGTTCTCGCAGTTGATAGTCATCAGGCACCAATTCAAGATAAGATTTCCGTTTTATTGAATTCGTAATAACACTTCAACAAGAAAATGTAACGATTCCACAACTTGTAAGTGCGAGAAATGAATACGGCGGATAGTACATAGTTTCTGTAGCTTATGCATATTCAAGTGGTAGCATATATTCGTGAATCCAATACAACTTGCGCATCAGATAATTTGATTTAATTGCTGAACAAGCAATTCAGCACCCAATTTCATACAGAATGTCATGCAAACTTGACACGGCTCAAGCCACAGTAAGTGGATACGGGTGAATCAGTCAAATCATACGAATATCTTGGTAGGATACGACAGTTCAATTCCAAGTATACCACGTGTCTGACTTTTTGGACTTAGGTTTCTTAAAAATCTCGTAACTTGGTTATCCAACATTAAAACTAACATATAAGTTAAGTATCAACGAGTCCATTCCGTTTAATGCTCCAGGCATTACATCCGCTTGCAGGACTATAATAATATGATCCGATGATAATACAAGGAAATCAAAGCTAACTGTTATTTATCACATTACCAAAAATCATTTGGGGGTAAATTGCATTAATGTCTTTGCATTTTATATCGTTTGCATTCGGTATGTCTTTGTTAACTAATTTCTCATGTAGCCTGCATAGAACCCCACTTCCTTTTCCGAATATGGGTAATTTTATGATAAGCTTTAACAGTGCGAATCAACAACGCTTTCAATAAACAAGCATCTTCCGTACATTTGTACGGTTTCGTCAACAACTAAATCTGCCCTTTGTCGAACCATCAATATTTCCTATCACACGTATAAATACTTTACAACGAAAAAAGACTGGGAATAAAGTATTTTCACGAATCGGCATTACTTAAATCAGACAAACCCAACACTTATCTTGTAATATCTTGGATAACTAAATGGATAATACAAAATGTACAAAATATTATTTGATTTTGCATGTAAAATATCTGTAGAACGTCTGTTAGAAAAGGTCGACGAGAAACTAGAGACATATAGTATTGACACTTGTACACGATTGCACTGCTGTTTTTCACACATAAGGAATACGCGGGTGGGAGTTGGAATAGAATTGCTTAATGTAGTTACAACTTACAGCAACAATGATTAAGTGTATAATAGGAATTAACAATAGATGAGAGAGTGCAGGTAACACATCAGACTTATATTGGTGACTGGTGAATTTAACGAATCACATATTTGGCTCTGTGAATCAAAAGAAACATATCACTTGCGTAACCTATTTTAAGCTGTGTTTTATACTAATACTTTCACCCAACACTTGAGTACGGGCTTAATTTATATTGATACACATCCATCAATTAGTGCAAGCAGAAGAGGTGATAATCTCATAGGCACGACACAACTGAAGATGAATTCACTCCATAGTCGCTCTAAGTTTGCTATGAAGCCTTTACAGATGATGAGTGTCTTGCAGGAAACTTATCCTCTAATCCCAGAGTGGATGAGAAACAGCAGATTAAATTGTAATGAAATGACTGAAAGGAGAGGTGCGCTGGGTCACCAGAACTTGTACTTTTTCTTTGGTTGCTGCGCTGGCTTTCCTCCACTTCCACCGGACCCAGATCCACCAGCAGGAGGACTTCGGTTTCTTTCACTTGTACTGGCTTTAGGAGAAGCTGCGGGTCGAAGAGCTCTGAAGTAAGTCTGTTACAGTAGTCTTTATATTAGAAGAGAAATCGCATTTAGGGTTAAGGGTATGAAGTACATACCAATTGCAAATTGTCCGGAACTCGAAGCAAAATATTGTACACTTCATTTGTTGGGACCACATTTGGCCTTAATATGGGACGAAAGAATCGATGAAATCCCCAAGCCATCGCTAAGTATCGTACAGGGATGAAGTAAAGAACGACAGTTCCAACAAAAAGTCCCAGCACAACTAGCCACGATATGAAAGGAACTGCCATTCTGAAAGTGCTATACAGAGAAAAATAGACAGTGTCAACAATATGAGGATGATACGAGTGTTGGAAATCGAGCGTGACAATGAATTTGTCTTTCACAATACAAGGACTTTCTCTTCTTAATCATCTCATGGCTTCCTATTGTGTATCGCCATTGAAAGTGGTTATCTGCACTTTTAAAATCACTGGGTATTGTGTCAAGGGACCAATGATGTGGTTGTGTGACCAACGAGGCATTCATTGTGAAAGACTGCTACACGTGCTCCCATCGGAGAAAATGGGACGGATTTATCGTAATAACTTACTTTCGTGTGCTTTCCACGATAGATGCAATATCTCCTAAAGCATTTTGCACGGTTTGAGTCGCATCCTGAACTGCTTGCAATTTCTGCCTCAAGGACATTTTCTTGTCGTCTTCTTTATCATCATCGTCGTCGTCATCCATGATAACGTCATCTTCCATAATTTCATCTTCGTATACAGGCTTCCCAGTAATCGAAGAAACCTTTGACAGATACAAAACAAGTATTGAGCATTCCATTACCCAAATATTATTAGAAAATGGCAGTTTCATCAAAAGTATTGGAAAATAACTTACAAACCACTGACGTAACATGAGCAACATGACAAATAAAGGAATCATACAAGGCTGGAATGTGTAACAGACAATTTGGTAAGTGGCTAAGGCTATAATACTCCTAAGAGGATATTCCCACTCGACACAACTCCTACAGAAAAGAACACATGAGAAACAATCAATATTTTCATCAAATGATTGGTTTATCTGCAAGGTATTCTTTGTCTTACTCCATATATTGCACTAATTCATAACAAGCCATCCCAATTTTCTTAAGGCGATCAATGTTCAAAAGAAAAGTTTCTCGTTTGAGCCTCTGGTCTGGTAAGATAAACTTTGGCTCTGGAGGATCCATAACTCGAACTCCAGCTCGTATCTGTCAAAAATGATCCCATACGAATGAAAATGTTGTACGTAGCGAAACTACACACCAATATGAACTTCATTTCTGCAAAGA
>JAQGAB010001458.1:0-16284 GCA_034696565.1 Isotomurus graminis
TACTGATGTACTCAATTAAGTAAAAACAAGCAAATTCAATCTAATCCCACCAACTTAATCTGTCTAACTGTCTAATTGCATACCGAAAGTCCTGACTAAATAATTCATGGTTTTGTATAATTAAAGTCCATGTGTAACACTGTGAAGACTGTTCAAACCGTGATCTCTGTTTAATTAATGAAATGTACTAATGTTGTATTTTATGATTCATCTCAGGCTAATTGAAAGTTGAGTGTAATACGTGTTATCCGTACTGATTGTAAGATTGCAATTTTAAGTACACTATAATATAGTATGAAGTAAATGCGCGGTGTGAAATGTGACCTATGATACAGGTAATAGCGTACGACGAATAGTTCATTGTAAAAGTAATTAAGCCTACTACGTACGTATTGAGTTCTGAATTTTGAAGTAATGAAGATAAAGTTTGATTACGGAGGTCAGGAAAAACCATTGATGGATCTGCGCATTATAAATGAGAATAAATTATAAATTATAAATTATAAATAAATATTCAGACTTTTCAGACTGAGCTGTGTGAATAACGCGGAAGTGAGAAATCGAATTGCACAAAAAGTTGTGGCTGGACTTGTCTTGATTTGCCCCCAAAAAAATAAACTCTCCTCTGGAAAGGCGCGGAGAAGAAGAGACGGCGGGAAGTTTAAGAACCTTGGATTTTCCTCGTGTTGTACCACAGAGGATGAGATTCTCATCAACAACTGTTCGACGACTTCTCTCCCTTCAGTCGTCATCTGCAACTCTCTCGACATTTATTTATTCCGTTTTGACACAATTTGGTACTTTTTGACCTCCCCAAGGTAAGCTACAACTACAAGTTTTGGTTCCTATCAGTTTTTTGGGTGTTTTCAGCGCACTGTGCACAGATTTGGGGTGTTTATCACGAGTGTGAGGCAATTGTTGTGACGCAGGCATGTAGTAGAGCTGTTTTGTAACAATAACAAAAGTTAAAAGTAATGTGTAATGGCATTGAAGTACGAGATAGAGTTTGAAGATAAGCAAAACAACAAAACAAGTACAGGGTATGACATAATTGCTTAGTAAGGCTAGTTTTAAATGCTATGTGTAGCTGGTTGCACTACTCATGGAATACCCTGTATTTCTCTTGGTTATCTATTCGTAACCCCCCCTCATGATCGAGATGATCGGGAGCCTTAAACGAAAAAATTCTTATCCTAAACCCATCCTTTACAATTATATTTTAAAATAATACTAGAGTCCACGCGGACCCGTGCTCCTTCATTCGCCCTACGGGCATGAACAAGCAAGCTGCGCCTTTGGCTCCCCACACCAGCAGAACCCCCAGGCCAGGGAATTAAAATCAGGTCGCTCACCTCTGACTCACCTTATACGAAGATGCTTGATCTCTTTTCTGCCGTGCTTCTGTCACTCGTTGCCATTCTATGGGGAACGACAAACGCCTTAATGAAGAAAGGAGCTGAGGGAATCGAACGGTGTTCATCGCCGTCGAACTCCTGGGGAAGGAATATGCTGGAAGAGATAAAGTTTTTGTTGAAGAACTGGAAGTACCTGATGTCCTACGGGGTCAATCAGTTAGGATCGCTCATCTATTATTATTCTCTGGGATTCTGCGATTTAGCCATTGCGGGGCCTTTAACCAACACCATGACTTTCGTCGTCACTTATGTCGCTGATAGCTTTTTATTTGACAACAACAAGAATTCTCGAACTGTCTACGAAAAAATTGGACTCTGTTCTATTTGTCTTGGGGTTCTTTTGTGCTTATCATCCTCGTAAACAAAGCTAATACGAGTTCAAGTCAGGGTTGAATCAGAAATAGGGTTTAGTCAATAAAAACAACACTAGTACAATACTCCCATAATATTGTCCAGTTTAAGTTGAATGATCGACAAATAAAAATAAGCCATCTGTGCAGTTTATAAAAACAACCCCGCTCAATGGTTGAATTTTGGAAGGTTGGCAAATCAATCTGCACTTCATGTCGTAGCATATTTTAATTTTAATTCCGTTAACAAAATTAGTTTAGAATTACTGTAGTTAACGTCTGCACTCACATCGCAGGTTGCAGGGACAGCAGAGAAAATGTCAGACGATGAAAGTGGAACGGAGACGAGAACTTCAGGCCCTGTGGATAACGCGTGGGCTATGAAGCTTCCTGAATTTAAGAGAGAGGACAACCCGCACGGAATGATTGAAGAAAGCTCCTTTGCAACTTTATTCCCTAAGTATCGAGAGAAATATCTTAGAGAAGCGTGGCCTCTTGTACAGAAATCGTTGGCAGGTAAGATTTCAGCTACTTCATGACATCCTTAACAGTTACATTTATTTCAGCATTGAGAATTTGTAAGAGTTAAATTTCACTCTTTGCAGAATTTGACCTCAAAGCTGAATTGGATGCAGTGGAAGGAAGTATGACAGTTCGAACTACAAGAAAAACATGGGATCCTTATGTAGTTGTGAAAGCCAGGGATATGATAAAGCTGATGGCGCGTTCTGTCCCATACGAACAAGCTGTAAAAATTTTACAGGTTTGGTTTAAAGAAAAGTGTTTATTAAAAACAAACAGCCAAAGGTTCTATTTCTTCTTGAACAGGATGACATGGGGGCAGATATTATTAAGATTGGTGGTATGGTGAGAAACCGAGATCGGTTTGTAAGAAGACGCCAAAGACTGATTGGACCTAATGGAGCTACGCTCAAAGCGATAGAATTGTTAACAAATTGCTATGTTCTCGTGCAAGGAAATACTGTTGCTGCTGTGGGGCCGTATAAAGGTTTACAGCAGGTTAGCTAAAATTTACAGCAAGGACGTTTGTTTGATTAATACAATTTTACACATTAAATTGATTGTTGTAGGTGAGAAGAATTGCGGAAGATGCAATGAATAACTTACATCCAATTTATCATGTGAAAACGCTCATGATTAAAAAGGAGCTGCTTAAGGTATTATTAAAATCATGTACTGAAACTGAAGGCAATTTCCGAAGTGTGATTTGTCATTAGGACCCTAAACTAAAAAATGAAAACTGGGAGAGGTTTCTTCCTAAATTCAAGTCGAAGACCCTCAGTAAGAGAAAGCAGCCCAAGAAGAAGAAGATTAAGAAACCATACACTCCCTTCCCTCCACCGATGCCAGAAAGCAAGGTATTTAATTCGTTTACTATTATAGTAGTCCCTAAAACTCTTAGCCTCTTATAATAACAAATTATCTACTCAGGTTGACAAAGAACTTGCTACTGGTGACTATTTCCTTCATGAGAAGGAAAGAAAAATGAAGAAATATCTAGAAAAGAAGGAGAAGCAACTGGAAGCTGCTAAGGTGCGGGAAGTAAAACGGAATGCTCCATTTATCGCTCCTCCAGAACCAGAACCGTCATCCTCCAAAAAAGTGAAGAATGAGGCTGATCAAGAAGTGGACGTGGACAATCTCAAAAAGAAGATTAAGAATATGCAGAAGAAACTAACCAAGAAGCAGAAGACTTAATAGACACACCACTCAAGTCAAGTCTCGCATCTCAATCGCCACTCTTTAGTTACTGTGATTGTGATGCAAAGTTTTGTTGGTCCAATAAATGTATTAATAACATACTAAACGCTGGTTTAAAAAGTATTATTTCGTTAGTGTATAGCCTATAGTTAATTTCTTGACAGGAACATCCGGGTACGTAGGATACCATTGATTTGCCAACCTGAGATTTTCATAAGTGGAGTGAAGTGAACAGCATTCTGGTCTGCGCCAGATCATTTACTAACTTCCACTAATTGTCGAAAGAAATTGCTTATCACACCATTGACTGTAGTTAAATTCATGTTTCGTAGAACTTGAAACTGAGTTTAAATCATTGTTTCATGTAGGCAATTACTAGTGCAGTGGTGGCCAAGAAAATTACATTAGCTGTCGATTTTTCGTCGTGACACATTTACGTCTCGACTGTCTTGTTTTAATAGACTGAGCAGGCACCTTTCTGTGACATGAAACCTATGAAAAGTGATTCATGCATGTGTAAATGCACAAGACGTATCAATAGCCATTTAAGCACGTCACGATTTCCACCTTAAGTGCCAACGTGCAAGATCTAAACTAGCTCGCAGTGCAAAAACCAAAAATACTAGCTAAAAATTGTTCTTGCAAATTGCTGACTTTTATCTCCACTTTTATTTTAGCAGCTCAATGCCCACACAATTATAGAAAAAATCAGCCACGCAACGTATATGCATATATAATGCAATATTAGCTTAATAACGAAACGATAACCATTACGGATTACGATCATCTCAAAATTCTCGATCCATATATCACATTTTATTATTTTTAGACCAATGATTAATGATCTATTCATTTATTTCAATGTTTACAGTTCAAATTTTTCAATCAGGTACGTACCTAAAGTACAATGTAAATGACGCCTTCACGGATTCACGGTACACATTGAACATCCTACATGTGTGTTATCTGCATTGTCAGTCATATCGTATTTGCATCATTCGCACTTCACTGGTCGTGACCGTGAAACTTTCTGCGAAATCTTATTGACAATCTCCATTTGCACAATGATTTGAAGAATGTAGATCAGAGAACATACTTCGCGTTATATATTGAGTCTTGAACTTGCTATATACCTTTCTAATGCTTTTTCCAATCGTATAAAAAGCAATAATTACGACGACACCTTCGTTCTAGTATGTCTAGCCAAGAATTAGATGAGATGCATGAGATTGTTTCAGATGAACTCGTTAAGTTGATGATTCATGGGTGATGATGACTTGATGTCTAATCGATTGGTTCAGATTATAAATGATTAAGTCATGCCATTTAATTTAACACTCTCATCTTATGAAATTATCAAATGAAAAAAGTACTTTTTTGCACCACATAGCATTCACTTTGTAACCAATCTATTTACGATTCAGTTAACTTTTAACTTGTGTTCATTCTTTTAATTGGAAATGCTTGTTCGCGTTTATTCATCCGTGGGGCTGAACATTTATAAAACATGCTGTAGGAAAATGTAAAAATCCTTGGTACGAAATACCATTCATCTTCAAGCAATTACCACCTGACATCACAAATCAATTTTAAGGAACTGATTTCGTATGATAATTTGCTGGTCCATTATATAACTATATAACTTAATAACATAGACTCGCATTCATTCAAGTATACGCAACTAATCTCAATAAATTGCCGTTTGATTGACAGGTAAATGCTGATCGCTGTAAAGCCCAACAATGGCCGGAGCAATTGAGCCAATTTATATTAAATTAGTGGCCTCGTTAATTCGGCCCAGCTTCTTTACTCGTCCTACACATCAGGGATTTCAGTTATCATCTTTACGGGGACTTATTTCAAGACAAAAATCTACTTTCTCCAAGACTCCCCTCGAATTGAACGAATCAATCGATTCCCAAGAAGCCGCATTAAATGAGTCAACAACATCTCAACAACCTCGTCTTCTGATCAAAAGTACTCCGACTAAGAACCAAAAAGCCAAATACCTGAAAAAAGTCTACAAATCTGACAAAGCTTTGTTTGGAGAACTGTTGGAGACTAAAAAACAAAAAACTGCCAGGGTTAAGAAAGAAGCTAAACAAGAATTGAAAGCTCTACGCTTAGCATCAAAGCCTGAATTCTCTCTCGATCAGCCTTATTCCACCGATAATTCGAGTAATTCAAAGAAACTATTTCAACCGAACAATCCCAAAACTAGACCACCTAAATCACTACCTGCCAGTGATACGATAGTCTTCCCATCAGAAACCAAAGACCTTGAGTCTCTTTTCTCTCCTAGCAATTCATCTTCTAGATTCGCTGAAGCAAACTGGGCTAAGAAGATGAGCCCGTCGATGATTAAAGTAATTGAGGTTCCACCAGTTAATGATGATACAAATGAAGGGGAAATTCAGTCAGTTCAGGTCACTGAGACACAACAAGTAGAGCCGATGACGGCTAAACCTCTTTACCTGCCAAGTGTTTCAAAAATCCTGAATCTCACGATGCCTCAAGAGCAAGCGGAAGCTTTGGAACGATGGCAAGCAAAGATGATTGCCCAGCTCGGTGTAGAAGGATTCCGTTTGTACAAAGAAAGTAAGGAGATGATTTTATCGTTTCTTAAAATATAATTTAAAACGAGCTACAAGACAGATCTACTCTTGGGGCTATTTCTTTCTGACTACTTCTTCAGTTGCACCCAAAAGAGTTAAAAAATTTATTGCAGACTTTCCTGACACAGCGTCCCTCTGAGCTGAGCAGAATTTAAAATCTCATTTGCTCCTTGTATCATTGCCAATTTGATTTGAAACGAAAGATGAAAAGAAGGTGGAGGGCACCTCTGCTTTTTTCATTTCTAGTTGGGATTTATTTGCATCAGAATAGCTCAGCGGGATTCCTCTAAATCAAACTCTTCGAATTGCCACTGTTGATTGCATAATGTTGTTAGTATGTTGCAGTAGAAGGGATTGTCTACATCCTACAAGTATCTCGAAGCATCCGAGGAGAAATCATGAGATCCATTTTTATTTTACAAGTTTTATGATCTTCAGGAGACTGGTGGATGGTCACGGGGATAAAAATGCATGTACAATTCCCGTCTTGAATCTTCAGGCACTTGATGAGTTTAACAAGACTTATGTCTTTAAGTTAATTTTTCAATCACCCAGTGCTTACTTAATTCATTAATTCCTTATCCTTACTGTAGGCGACTTGGGACTGCAATTTAAATGATATTAAATCAAGTAGTCGGTAAATCTTTCTGCACACACGACAGTATTGTTAAGTAATCGAAAAAACTGGCACTCTGCTTGTTGTCTGACACACCGAAAGGAAATGTTCATTAAGTTAAATATGCTAAATGCCCACAACAACACGTGTAATCTCTTTGCTTGGAGAGAGATTTTTCAAATACATTTATGCAAATTATCTCCGCTTCATTACATAAATTATGGCAGACGGCATACAAAACAACCTGAAGATTGTTTGGCAAGCTAAACGGTAAAAACACTTCTCGATAAGATTCGTGAAACACCTACACTGTGTTCACCGGAATAATTTCGATGATCAAAAGTCCGCATTGGTTCCTCTAGTTTATCTCCACAAACTGCAGAAACGTCTCATAATTTCCTTCTGTCCGGTCCCAAGTCCGAGTCTATAAATACATACATGCTCGCTCATTGAATTCAAAGCTCCAAAGAATAAAAAAAACACTGCACAGTCTGGTAATTGATTTGCAACAGCAACACACACCACAATTTGCCATCCCCTGAGGACCTCACATCAACTAGCGTCTATAGAATACTTTGAAATTCGAAATGCAAATGAGCAAATAATTCGACCATCAATCACGAGCTAATTATCTCTATGAGTCATTTAGATTTCTTACTGAGCGAAGATGATTTATCATCTACTTCTGCCGTTTTGTCCTCACATCCCTCGTTGTTCTTCCTAGCCACCAGTTGGTCTAGAATTCGCACAGGAATATTGAGCTTGGAACTAAGAATATCGAGTTCTTTTCTTTATAGTGATTTATGTTGTGTGTGTAATTCTTTTACTCTGTCAATCTTATAAGGATGGGCTTGGTGAGATAGGCCTAGTGGCGTGTTATTTGCCCACTTCTATGCTCCTAAATCTCCAAGGGCCTTTTCCCAACCGTTATTGAATTAAACTCCACAATTGGGCCTATTTATGAATGCCAAATGAGAATCAAAAACACAGAAACCAAATGAAATAATTCTTGGAAATGTACACAAAAATAGCCTTGTTTGCTAATTAATGACTCTGGATTTATTCCAACTCAACATGTATCAATTCCAGCGATTTATGAAATACCAAAAAGTGAACTCAATACTAGGCTTTACTGACTCGCGTATTTTTAGGAAATATAGATTACTCAAAATCTCAGGTTACCCCGAGCTATTAAAGCTGTTCCTAAGCCTCAAGGGACCCCTCCCTTGAGCAACTAATAATTCCTACACAAAAGGTCTGTCGACCTGTGACCTGACCCTTGACCTCTACTAACTCCTACGACCCCGAAGACCGTTCTTTGGGGGAGCGAAGAAAGGAGACAGGCGTGGTTCGCTCAGTCGCTAGCCACCGCCCCCTAACACACTCACACACCTCCGAACCCTTAACTTTTGACCGCCCCTTAGGGGAAAAGTGAGGAACCTTGGCGTGGGTCACGAAACCGTGGACCACCGGCCTCCAACACAAAACCACCCTTGGAACCTTAACTTTATTAAGGGACACAACCTCTGGCCACTAGGGCCCTGTAGAAATAGATGCCGCAGGTCAGGGCTTCTTCTAGGGGATTAAGGGTCCTGAAACTCCAGGGCTCAGGATCACACGAACTCTCCACACACACCAACACAGGAACAAGTGCAGAAAAGCTGCACAAACGAACGGGAACCAGGTACGAAAAGCCGTACTAAAGAAGGCTGAAAGAAGGACAAAATAATGAGGGCGAAATCCCCGAAAACTAAATGAAAAAAGAGATGATGGCTTACCCAAGCCGTCACAAGAAACACTTAACTATGAAGGGATGGGTGGAAGTCTCAACTTCCCCCATCAGACTATTAAACTAATAAGTTTCCTGGAAACTTGAGGAGTTTCCAGTGACTAAATTAAGAGAGAGAGAGACAATATTTCAGCAAGACATTTCAGGTTCAACTGCGAGGCGAATCTTTCCTTGGAAGGAGGAAACCTCGCAGTTGGAGGTAAAGGGACAATGGGCAGTGTGTGTGAGTTGGAGGTTTCGTAGCTTATCTGAGATAAGCAAATTAAGGGTAAAGAAGCTTCCCTTTTTGTCATGCAGGTAGAACCCGCATACCTAATTTTGCCTAATGAGAGAATAGGGTCTCTGGCCCAATATTCTCTACAATCTGCTCTTGACGTGTCATATCATTGTAGTTTTAATTTTTTCCTAGCATTTAATCTGGGCTTCAGATTTATTCGAAATACACCCTATTTAATTCAGTGTCAGTCAACCACCTGAGGTGCATCTCATCAAACACTCGTTGTGTCATCACAAAGCCCACTGAACCACCGTGATACCTTTCTAAAACACTGCTTGTCAATTGTTTAACTGATGTAATTTTAGCTAGAGATGCACACGAGTAGATGTAGCTTGTCCGTAAGCATGTAAGCATCATGGGGAATTGCAATTCATTCAAATATTTTGTAACAGGAAGTAATATAAAAGTCTCCCGTAAGGTCAAGGGGAGTTATATTTGATGGTGGTACACCTAAACCTAATTCCATGCAATATGTATTTCATGAGCGTATAATTTATTTAACATTATTAGATTGTAATGAAACTGAATGGGTAACGAAATCAGGATGGACTGAACTTGAGATTCAAGATCGGATTATACAATGTAAAGCTAAGGTTGAAGAAGGTAGAGCAGACACAACTGCAATTTAGCAGTGTATGAGCTATTGTTGTAAATTCTATTTTAGGCAGTGTCGAATCTTCCCATTGTTATATGAATGTGTAAAAGATACAAATTGGCATGAAGTCTCCTGCGGGGATGTTGCTAAAAAGGAATGAAGAACTAACTGAAATGAGGACTTGAGGGGATCACGTTTTGTACCTCAAAATGGCATGTCCCAAGATTTGACTTTAATAACCGTTTATTGAAAGTTCATGATGACAACTGAAATGTATCAGGCTAAACCTTCTCTACTTGGTATCTTATCCTAATTTCCTTAAATGTAAAAGTCACAGTCAAGGCGTAATCCGCAATAAAAATGATTCCTAGCACAAGTTACAAAAATAATAAAAATGTTCCATTCCCATTGGAACTTGTTATGTGAATTGTGTTGCTTGTATCACAATTCGTAAAGTCGTGAATAACTAGTTTACATATTAAACAAAGTTTTGGGTACAAACACAATATCCTTCATTAAAAAACTATCTGAAATGCTAATTTGGGTCTATTGTAAAAGTAGGAGTTGTAAGATCTCCTCACAAACACTTTAAGGTAAAAGTAAGCTAGTGACGTATTGTGTTCATTAATGTTTAGAGATTTAGACCACATGCATAAAATCCAACCGTTTAATACACATCCTTCAGCACGTTTCAGTAAAAAAAAATGTTGTGTAGCTAACAAAAGCAAAGATAAGTCAAGCATTCTGTAAAGTTTTTAAAGTTTGCGTTTGGGAGATGTTTGGTGTTGCAGTCTGCAGCTCCACAATAAGCAGGAACACTTGTCTCATCCATTGCTTAACTAGTCACTCAGTTTATTGCCCTTGTCATTGGCAGCAGAGGTAATTGTTGTTACCTCCGAGTTAGTTGAGTCAGGCAAGACACAACTTGTGACTTTAATAGTGTGATATGTTGGGACAGCAAGACATGTAAAAGGACTTGTTTAGTTCAGGAATTCAATTAGCCCTTTACAATCCCAGTTTCCTATACATCCATCTCGTTACAGTCTTTTAGACTACAGAGTCTCTCTGTAGAAGATATTGAAGAACTATTTTGGTCCTTTCCATTTAAAGAATGACTCGCAAGTTTTTTTACCTTAAGGAAACACGTTGTTGTGCCAGGCATTGTCACTCTTGTATCATCATCTCAGTCATTTTAAAGCCTGAATAAAAAGATGCAAAGCAACAGATAGGAAATACAGACGAAGAAGGCATGATTGGCTTGTCTTTTTGTTTCCCAAGCATGAAAATAACTATTAGGGTATACCTCATCTTTAAGACAATTTAAACTGTTGTCATTCAGAGAGCACAATACTTAATGGATATTTAGGATATATCTGCCTCGTAATGATGTGGAAGTAGCAGGTAGACGTGCGTTTTCAAATAATAGTGTCCATGTCTGACTTAGTTTGATGTGGGTCTTCTTCTGTTCTTTCAATCAAAATGTGACGGTGACTGACTGTTCAATGGGGTCTTGCAGATATGCTGAATAACGGCAAAAATCTTCACAGCAACATTGAAACTTATCTTAGAGGAACTTCTCTCGATGAAATTGTCGTCGGTGAAGGAAACGCTGGACACTGGAAAAGTCTCAAACATGTTCTTCCTCTGGTTCAAGATGCTCGTGTAATTGAAAGTCGTGTTGTTCATCCTGAGCTACAATACTGTGGCATTGTTGATTGTGTTGCTGTGTACAAGTAAGTATGAATTTTTATCCTTAGATCATGTCCTCATTGATAAGTTGTAGCCTGAAGAACCACAGATATTTATTATTGATCATTAGTTTAAGGTGCAGCTGATGAGCTTTCAACGAGTAATCAATGCACACCTAACTGTGAACTATTTATTTAGCCGTGGTGCATGGTATGGTGTCACTCTCAAGGCATGAATGATTGAACCAAAGATGATGACTCTATTAGTATTTTTGGCGTTTGTATCACGGCATCACACTTAACCGCATCTTTCACAATAGAGGAAAGTTGACAATGGTCCTATGGTGGTTTACCACTCACTGAGTTTTGACATTATTTCCTCTCTGAGGGCATTTATTTTGAGATGTGGTTTAATTAATCAAACCAACTGAGCATTTACTGCGATTTTGCTGTTCACTGTGGCCTACAAGTTTTATTTAAGTAGGTTTGGCTGTGTGAATTTGAGGTGCATAGGCTTTTATACTTCATGACATTCGAATTAATATTCTTGAGGTGGAAGAAAGAGTTCCTTGTGAGATTTTCTTTGTATATTTGTTGGAACCATCAAATTTAAGTAAAAGAAAACAATTGATATGGCTGATGAGCAGAAACAAAAGAGGAAGAATGTTTACTCAAATAAATGCAAGTGACAATGTGACAAATAGAACAAAATTGAGTACACACAGACAAAAAGTTATGTCTTAAGATGATGGATACTTGCAGCAGTCAGCAGTGTCAGTGCAGATTGCTTTTATTCAGGTTCTCACCCTCGTTTTCTCAAATATACATCGATGAATGCAAACACAATATAAATAGATGCCTTATGGCTTTAACGAATTGATTAGTCTTAAGAACTAAAGATGATTCTAACTTTTAGAGACAAGCTGGTATTAATTGACTGGAAAACATCGCAAAGGAAAAAGTCGACTATTGCGATGACATACGACACGCCTGTTCAAATCGCTGCGTACATCGGAGCCATCAACAGCGATCCGAATTTTTCACTGAAGGTTTGTTAATCTTTCTATTCATCTAATGATTCTCCTGGTATTCGGCTTGTCTACGCGCTGTATAATGTAAAGATGTATTGATCAAGCCTTTGAGAAAAAATTGTATGCAAGATCACTTAAAAACAACCTATCATATATTTCCCTTCAAAGATTAAGAGCAGAAGCTCTCGAGTTAATTTGATTTTATATCTTAATGGCTTTTTTAAAGTGTGTTCTTGCTCTCCATACCGATGTGATGCTATTCATCATGTGTATTAGGTTATTACCTGGTTTTGATGCATGAGAGTATATAGATGCATGTGGCCATCTCAAATTTTAATGGATTTCATCTCACTCTCACTGAACTTAAATTCTTCTGAAGTGTAATAGAACCCATCCATTTTCTCCCATGTAGGCCTATCATTTTTCTCCTCAAGATCTGTTAGTAGCGATACGGTGGGCATCTTATCTAGAAATTTGCATTCTTCAGTGCAGTCTGCTACAATAAATTTCACTATCTTTACTACAATACAGAATCATGTAGTATTAAAGGAAAGCCAGCGAAGCAAGGTTTTAAAAGGAATCAAACAGCTAATCGAATCGAATTCGTGACTCTCTATATTTCATCTTGTGTCTGAATCGGGAGGAATGATTATTCATCATTCGACCAACTTCAACCTATTCATTTGACTTGACAGCCCAGTTTCTATAGTCTATTCAGTGCATTTATGAAATATTGAAATGCAGGCAAAAAGAGGATCAGTTTCTCCCGTAATAAATGTTCATAAGAAATAGCTAGGCACATAGAAGACTTGTACCACGTAGTCTGGAACTTAATAGGATGTGTACACCTATTTGTACAAATAATTTCGCCGATTTGCATACAATTTTGGTGTCTCAACCCAGGGA
The DNA here is from genome assembly GCA_034696565.1 of Isotomurus graminis. Lineage (NCBI taxonomy): Eukaryota > Metazoa > Arthropoda > Collembola > Entomobryomorpha > Isotomidae > Isotomurus > Isotomurus graminis. The sequence goes on from JAQGAB010001458.1 coordinate 13,005, forward strand.
TCGTAATTTTTGGACATTCCTGACACTTCTTCTTTGCGTAATAACACAGTATCCTCAGTTTTGATTTCCCTTTCTTTCATTTAGATTGATGAAGGGCTTATCGTGATCGCCTATGAAGATGGAAGTCGCTCCCATACTTACTTACTTAAGCCTGTGGACGTGGCTTTGTATTGGCAAAAGTGGACTGAACGAGTTAAACTGTACTACGAAATGAATCCTCCCAGACTCAAGAAACTCGAGTCTTGAAGCAATTTTTTTGTCCAGAATGCATGTAGTAGTATTTAGTACTTGCAGCATAAATACGCTTAAGATTAGTAAATCGAATAAATGATACAAAGCCTGATTGAGTCGGATGAGTTCTTTCCGTGTTCTTACTAAAGATTGCAGGCGAAGATTATCTGTTTGTGAATCAAACAAAAATAGTTTAAACTACTAATTGAAAAGACAGGACTCTGTGCTTTGGCTTTCTCAGATCCTTCCCACGAACTAAAATATTCTGATGCTCATGTTTTTAAGATGATACAACATATCTCTCGTGTTTCATCGCTTGCCAGTCAAGAGGATTATGAAAAACTCGGCTCAATCATACTTGCAGGATTTCGATAGTCACGACTGTGCGCTCATCAAAGTCATCCTCCATCACACCGACATAAATACTTATTATTATAGTTCATTTAGACCATCAAAGATGATATTATACTGATATTCAATTCATTTGGGAGTCCAAAGACGTCTCGGCAAGAATTCTAGGGATCCATTAGCTGACTCTAGAAATGTGGAGTCTCTCACCGAGACTCGTTGTAATTCTTCCTTATGATCCCTTCATTATTATTTGGTAGCAACTCTTAAGCCTCATTGTATGCCTGGAACTTCTTAAATCGATCTCTCATGTAAAAGAATGGAGAAAAACAACTACTCAAACACGGAGGGTCCTTTTACTACCTGTAAGCATAGTTGTTAAAAGTAAATTAAAAATTGAAAACAATAAAGTTATTACAAGGCGTATGTTCAAGCATACCTAACCTAACATAATACACGTCTGAATTGTTGACGAGGGTGAAACAACTCAACAGAAAGTCTCATAATCTATGAACACTTGTAGATCACTCATCTAGAAACCGAATGATGAAGAATGAAAATGAACCATCCATCCACCTCTGTAACTTTCAGCCTTTTCTATAAGCACTAAGAAGCAGTAGTTGCTTGAATAAGCCTTGACTAAATAAAGTACACACATTCCCATAGCTGGGCGAGTACTTTGGTATTTTGAGTACTTTTTTACTTCGAGACGTACTCGGAGTACTTTTTTACTCGATACTTGGTACTTCAAATACACCTGGACGGAAGTACTTTTACTCGGTAATGTACTCCTAAGTAAAAACCACAAGTACTCGAGTCGGTACTCTACTCTGTTTAAAACGAGTACTTTTACTTGTACTTGTACTTTTTTTGTGACGTCTCTTGTCGCTTTTTCAGTTGAGGTGCAGCAAAATGGACAAGATTTAGATGATTTTCCTAACTATGTTTCTATTAAACGCAGCTTTTTAAAGTTTTATACCTCATTCTTAGCAATTATTCAATTTTAGATGTGAAAAATGTACTCTAAATTTTTACTTGTACTCAAAACAATGACTGCGAGTACTTGGTACTTGTACTCGTACTCGAAACTAAAGATCGAAGTACTTGGTACTTTTTACTCTTACTTAAGACCAAGCCTCGAAGTACTCGGTACTTTTACTTGCACTCGGAAAAAAATCTGAAGTACTTTTACTTGTACTTGGTACTCGTCAACCTAGGTACTCGCCCAGCTATGAGAGATTGGTACCTGCCAGAATCGCCTTGTGAGCGTGAAACGCCTTGCACAACTTCTCCTCGGAATCCAACACTTTGATTGTTACGTCCGACGTCACTTGATCCCCGATAAGACTTTCCACATCTTTCTGCAGATGTTCAGAAGGAGTCAAGAGATCCTTGTGACTCTCCTTCTCCTTGAGGTCTACTGCAGTTTTGGGGAGAACGATGTAGACTGTCTTTATCTCAAAAGTAATCGCCCCCTGGGAGTCCAGGTATTTCTTCACTTCCGCCATCTTGAAGATGGTTTTGTATCCCCAACCGGATATTAGTTTAATGTCTTGAATATTATTGCAAGAACCATTACCTGAAAACGTCAAATGCTGGATTTCATATGCGTTTTGTGATTTGATTACTTTGCCACTAAAGTCTAGACTGACCGCCAAATGCCGTCTTTCCATTGATGGACACTGCGACCCCAAAGTCCATAAGCACTTCTGGTAGTGAACACTTATCTGGTTCAGCCAACCTTAAGTACATGCCAATTTCGTCGTCAGAGTCCGTAGTATTCATTTTAAGGTAATACTTCATGTGTACCTTATGCTGATCGCCCTAAAAAGGTTTATAAAAAGCATTGAATTTAAATATCCTGATGAATGATAAATAATTGACGGTGGTTTGTGTCTTACCAATGACGATCCAAGCCAAAGCTTACATTGACAATTTTCACCCAAGTCCAGACTTCCTGTTCCTTGTGACTTCAGTTTGGACTTTGCGGATCTCACGACCAACTCGAAATTCTCAATTTTCCAGGTAGCGTTTACTACTTCTTGCAACGAGGAAGTAACTCCACTGACTAACTGATTCACTGACTTATCCTTGAAACCAGCCATTCTGGTTGGACAACCTTGAACTGATGCCAACGGAGTCGAAGGTTTCTTGGACCCGATGCACAGCAAACTTCTTAGTCCCATTTTTAAAGTGTGAAATTCGATTCACTTCTCTTGATGTCAATCTGAAGTCAAATGAAATGACGTGAAGCTCAAGATGGTCGTGGGATGAACCTTCAGGGAAACCAGTCAGTCGGTTGATGAATTTTAGGCAGGACGGGGAGCGGGAGATTTCGAACCTTGGGTTTTAGGCATGGAGTTTCAAGACTTTTGTGTTTTCGACATAACGACAACAGCCGATTACTCAAAACTGAACGCAATTATGTTCATTCTGAGTTTTCATTAAACGATGTTTAATATTCTACTAAAAGCTTTCACATTTTATTACGCACAAGTAAGGAACTCAACCGCTCCAGTACACCTGATTTCAACTCCACCATAACTAGTATAAGGCCCAGTAGAGGGTTGGAACTTTCCTGGCATCCAAGTGGTCTGATCTCCTGAAGCAATCATACACCTGACAACATACAGGGTCTCCCTCTCATTAGTCCTTCCACCTCGCACAGCGTTCGAAGGAAGCGATCCACTATTGACCCATT
>JAQGAB010001459.1:0-16276 GCA_034696565.1 Isotomurus graminis
CTTTAAGTTGGCTACCCATATGCACGTTTGTAATAAAAGAAACCCATTCCCAGGAACCTGACTCGAGGATCTTCATTTTAGTTAACGGTGGTACGGAAACCGTTTAAAAGTTATTGGTAAGCCAACTATACAGCTCAATATTTAAACAGTAGTTTTATAGTCGTACGGTAGCTATGAAAGTAATAATTGTTTGGCTCTTCTTTTCAGTCGACTTAGTGACGTTGTAACTATGAAAGCAATTCAAGCCAAGTTGAGGATCTTTAGAGTATCCCGAGAGACAATTTTACGTTATAGTGGAAATTGTGAATATTCGCAGATGGAAACAAAGGACGAGAGCAAAGTGAATGAAAGTCCTCATGAGTCGCAGTTACTCAACGTGATGCTCACTAACTCTGCTGTAAGTTTCCAATGGAATAATAATTTGTCGGTTAGGTTTAAATATTCTGTTTACTTCTTAGGCGAGCGAGAAAATCATGTCATTCTTCAGCTTCAGAGATTTAAAGGCAGTGTCGGAAGTCAGCTGACAGTTCAACAAACTGATCCGTGGGAATAAAAGATTCAATCAAAATGCTGTATTGGCGGTTACCAGAGACCATCAAGTGGTAAAAAGTGTCCTGGACAAGACAACGTACAGCTGGAAGAGCATAAAAGTGGATCTGTCGCTTCCAGTGGAGATTTTAAATCTGCTTCCACGGATTCTGTATTCTGTGGAGCTTGTGTCTCTTAAGGACACAAAGAAATGTTCAAGAAGTCCCAGCGCAAAACTGGTGAACGTGACTCGACAAATCTTGTTGAGGCCTGGGCTTTTACATCTAGAAATCGACGCTGTGCTCCTGGAATCCATGAACTTCATTGGTTGTTTACAAGAACCGAAATCGCCTATGGCGGGACAAGAAATATTTAAGAATCTGGAGAAGTTGAACATTGTTGGAAGAAACCGAATAATTGGATTTCGGTTTGACCATAACGACAAAAACGTGGAGGCTTTGGTAACGAATCTTCTCAACCTGGCGACAAATACTGGAAGACTTAAATCGTTCCGGATGACGTACGAAACGTTCTATAGATATCACGGGAACGTTCTTAAATCGGTTGACGCTCTAATCGCAAGGAATAATGATACGTTAGAGGACCTCAGCATTCTTGCACAGTCCGGTGCGACTAGCCAGATTGGAAACTTTATTCTTCCTAAACTAAGAAGTGTTAAATTAGTCGTGAGAGAGCCCGTCGTTTATTCAGTGACAAAGTTCATGGACAACCATCCGCAGCTGGAACACCTGGACTTATTAATATCCAGCATGACTCCTTTGTTGTTTAAGTCACTCCAACGACTCTCTAGAAATCTTATTCAGCTTAACATTGAAGTGAACGACTTTAGAGGATTTGAAAAAGTAGACTGGTCGTTTCTTGAAGAAATGGCGCGCTTGAAGGATTTTAGATTCGCAAGAACTGGCGAAAATTGTTTAGGGTCATTTGGAACAAGAGATACATTTCTCCCACTGCTTCCAAAGAACCAATTGGAAAGGTTAAGTGTAATTTCAATATATGCGTGGGGATGGCCTGTGGGAAAGGCCAAGGAGGAGATGTTACTGGGATTTAAATGCTTAAGGAGTCTGACTGTTGTGAACTGCGAGAACTTTATTGACGACCGGGCTATGCAGATTATTCTGAGAGAGTTTGAATGGCTGGAGGAGTTGATTCTGGCGGCTTGTCCATTCCTCACCGACAGGGGAATTATTGGCGGAGATAAGGGGGAACTTGGTGTGCCGCTTTCTAATCTTAGACGTAAGTATTCATCTAATTAAGTTGTGACCAGTGAATGAATTAGGTTGTCGTAGGTTTGAAGAAATTTTTTCTTCACTCAAGACATCGCGTGACACCGCATGGTCTCCTTTCGGTTGCGATTCTTCCAGCCCTGGAAACCTTTGACTTTTTCCCCAACGATTCTGTAATCCTCACATGTCTTTTGTCCCATGAAATGATTAAAGTTCACTCGGCGTTTATATATATCGCTTGTTTTAGGATGATATTTCTGAGGAGTTTCTATTTGAATTGGTGGACAAGAATCCACAGCTGGTGAATATTAAAGTCAAGTATGGAGGCGACTTGGACAAGTTTCAAAAGCAGATGAGAATTAAAGGACGAAATGTGGAGATTATTGACTACGCTCTCTGGGAACATCTGCTTCTCACTCTAAGGAATCCCCGTTATTGAGATGTGCAACGTCTTTATGCATCTCTCTTCGTCTTCCGGTTCCGGTATCCGGTGTCCTACTCATACGCATTCACACCACTACTCACTCATCATCATACTACACCACTAAACCATTCATCCCCATCACCACTTTATGCAGAATTCACCGCAAGGTTCGTTAGCATGCACCACCGCTAGTCAAGTGGAACTCATTAACTGTTAACACTGAATATTCACCTTCAACTCTCAGTGTTCACAGTGGGATTCATTAATCACTCCAGATTAAAAAGTCAGCCCCTCTTCGTTATGTCGTTAGTTAAACGGTTTATTAGCAATCATGTTTCATCGTATATGTATTTTATTTGTTTCCTAGCACTAGTCGTGAACTGCATTAATTACTTTAAATACTGTTTCTGGGAAAACACTGTTCCTTAGTAAATGAAGGTGATCTGTGTTACTAATATATACAAATTACAGCTGAACTGGAGTGTTATTTTGTTGTAAAGTGGTAATGTTGTGAATACTACGTACAAAAAATTGTAACGGATCCTTTTAGGACTTAATTATAATTTGTGCTATGGATTCCTACACATATTTCTGTAAATAAGCATATTGTAATCTGAGAATATTAATACAGGTCCGCACTCAAAGTTCACGGTGATGAGTAGCATGACGGAAAGTTATCTGTGATTGCCATTGCACAATGGAGTACTTTTAAAAACGTAAACAGCCGAGAAGAGATTAGAGTAATTGATGGTACACAAATCATCTTCTTGTGTCTGGGCCGTTTGTCCAAAAATGTGAGCTTTGAGTCGTTTTTCCTACTTGAATTTCCAGGAAAGTAAAGAATTAAACAAATGAATACTTCATTATCTCTTAATAAATAAAGTCGATTCAAATATTTTTGTGTAATTAACATGAAGGTAACAATTAAATAGATGAATCTGATTTGTAATCGTTCACTTTGTTATTAAATAAATTTAGTTGAAGTGTGTCACATGATTCACAAAATCAAGAAGTTTAAGTGGTTAGCTGTAGGAAATATTAAATTAAATTTTCACAGTATTACGATTCAAACAATATTCTATATTTTGGTTATTAATGGAGAGACTGAGTGTATTTATTATCCTACAATAATTGATTTATATATTCATCGAATATATTTCTACAATTACAAACATCATCCTCTACTACAAATTGTGAAATTGTAATGTTTGCTAAAGATAAATTCATTAGTTGCGATATGAATGAAATGACTCGTCGGACGAAAATCGTTCAATCAGACATCATAAATGTCGAACAATGGCTATTTGGTAACACATTTCTGAAGAACTTATTTTAGTTCACACTTTTGGGATTATGGAACACTGAGAGTGAATAATCCGCTTCTTTTATACGCGTTTGATGATAATTTACACCAATGAATGGTCCAGTCACCTTAATATTGGGAACAAAAAAAGTCACGTCTCATTTAGGCCATTACATCCAATTATTAAACAATAAGTGATCAATCAAGTTAAGGTTTTCCGCTTCTAATGGAAACGAGATTCTTTCCCTATAAAGAAATCATGTTAATTTTTTGATCTTGTAAGATCATCTATCTCTTCAATTTTTGAGCTACAGAGTTGGACTTCAAGTGCGTTAGCAGAAAAGGTCACTCGTCTTCCGTCTCCGCTAATGACAATTCCACTCCCGGATTCATCTTCAGTACCTTCCCCTTCAACTTCTCCAGGTCGCCCGCGTACTCCAGACAGTCCAGACTTAATCGCTCCAGCCGCGGATTCTGTCCCACCAACTCCAGCACCACCGACTCCACAATCTACACCAAACATCCAGAGGTTATCTTCAACGTTCATAAAGCTTATCTCCCTCCAGTCTAACCGGTCCTGGTGGATTGGAATACTCGAGACTCTTAAGCCAAGGAACATTCACACACGACGCCAGAACTCCGTTGGGGGTCACTCCGGGACATCTCACGATCTTCAACGTCTTCAAACCTGCAGAATTTAAAGGTCCCTGAGTCAGGATCAACGGTCAGAGGTCCCATAAGAAGTTAGAGGCTTACGACGCAGGTCGACGAAAGAAGCGTTTCTTCCCCACTCGGCTGTTGTGTTCCCAGATATTCCAACGTCAGTCAAAGTGGAACAGTCGCTTAACTGGAACTCCTCCAGCAATGAGAACTCCTTAAGCAGCCACTGCATCAGCTGATCGTCCACCGCGTCCCGACTTCCCAGGAAACTCAACCGCCTTAAGCACCGGAATCCCTCGAGCAGCTCCGTCTTTACCGACAACTCCGGCTCCACTTCTTCATCACAACTCCAGAATCCATAACCTTCCGTGGAGATGCCATCCAGACGTAAGCGCTCCAGCTGATTCTTCGGGAGGAAGGCGAGAAATCTCCACCCATTTATGACCCCCTCCATGTACTCTCCTCCCTGAATCTTAAACCCGAACTCCTTGAGACGATTCATGGAGCCCAAGAAGCTCCACTCCTCCACGTCGTCTTCACTGAAATACTTAGTTAACAAGTCCAGTTTCCTGAGTTCCGTACAGCTGACTCGAATTGAAGCCACGAGGACATGAAGGAAAGCGGTCAACTTCACCGTCAACTCTTCCAGTGACCGTTGGTTCTCCAAGAACTTTGCCAGCGTGTCCTCCTCCTCCTTTTCAAGCACCAACGCGCTGAGAGTCTTCAACACCGGAAACGTTAATGTTCCGAGTTCTTGGAGCTTCCAGACTCTCCTGTGGACACTTAATTCTTCCATCGTCGGTGTGTTTTTCCGCAGGAGTCGAAGGACAGATTGGTGGGCGCTGTCTCTCATCCAAAGCGCTGGAAACATTCTGTGGAGGTCGAAAGTCTTGAGACGGTTGGGAAGCTCCGTCAAAAAGCAAAAGTTCCTCTCAAACGGAATCAGCCCTTCTTCATTGTTCAGAAACCACGCATGGCAACTCTGTCCTATGTATTCCGTCTGGAGGATCGCGAGGTGATTTAGAATCCTCAACGTTTCTTGGACCGCGGGGGACGAAAGAACGGTTCGGAGGTCGGGGAGGAAGAACTGAGTACCGATTTGGAGATGGGACAACGCGGGAGTCGAGTTGAGGACGGTGGTCAATAGACGCGCAGCTGTAGGATCCTTCACCCTCCTCACATTTTTTATCTTCCCCGGCGGCGCTCCAAGGCAGACAAACTCCGCGGACTTGAGGACACGTGGGAGGTCGTCCAGAATGACCGAAGAGTCCGTCACGTCGATTCTCACACCGCGCCATGAATATTCCGTCTTCTCCAGAGTTGACTTCTGTGCATTCTTGTCCGTGATGGCCAACACTGCCTCCTGCGCGAAGCGCCTTGTCCCGCGAATCGCTTGGAGGAAATGTCGATTAACTTCCGACGCTGCTTTCATGTCGGACAGACTCAAGTGCGACGCGATCTTCTCGCAGACCTGCAATCCACACGCGAAATTGTCAAACAACACGTCAAAGTTTGTGCGGTTAAAATGACTTACGAGTGGATTGGTAAGAACTTGTTGGAAACAGATTCCCAGCCGTCGCTGCTCCTCGTCGTTGTGTTCCTTCGACATCTTCGGCGCCCCCTTTGCACTCGACTGACCTTCCATGACCTCCCAACGTTGACTCAGCAAAGAAATCACGAAGACACACAAACTGTTCCAACCCAGTCGAACGATTGACTTTGTTTACAGCCTACCAGAACCACAATTAATATTTCAGGCCCTTGTCAGCTGTGTAGGGCAATAAAACTTATCCCAAGAAAAGGTTCGAGTGGGAGATTGTGGGAGAGAAGGAATGCCTCGTTTAACGTGGAGAGGAATGTGATTAAGTGTCAAGTGTCTCATGATTTTTAACTACCCAACTCCCTCAAACACTCACTCCTCATGCTTGTCTTTCACTTAAGCAGCCAGGTTTCCTCATACTAGACTCCATCACGTGAAAATCGTATTTAATCTATTCAAGGTCACGGAGGTCCTCCAGCTGCCCTTGAGGAAGGGACGGATCCTCCGGAGTCTCAACCTGCCCCTCTTAACCTTTTAACACAAAGCACTCCTCCCCTTCTCGCCCCAACCGCTACTTCTTTGAAGGTGACACTTAACCACCGCCACCTCTCCCTTAACAGAGTGAACAAACGGAGACCAGTGACGAATGACGTGGAGTTGAGATTACGAACGCCTCGCAGTGGAAACAATAGCAACATTCCGTAATGTCCTTCGGGTACTAAATGTCTGTACGTCATTTTAAATGCGCAGTTAATTAATTTCGGAGAGGGGAGGTCATCAGCGTCCTTCTGGAGACAAACTTCCGAGCAGTACGTCGCCCTCCGGCACTTCCCGCACGTCACTTGAGTCCCATCAGACCTTCCGCAGTACCTGCAGCGATGTTCTTGTTTTCCTCGTGTGGGGATGTCTGATGACCGAGTTGGGGTCATCCACGCGGACACCTGGGAGTGCGTGGGTCGTTGACCTGCAGTGCTGGTGGATGAAGGAGAGTCGAGCGCCGTAGACAATCTCCATCTCTGCGTCTCTTTCCGTTGGGGGAAGTTCGACAGGAAGACGCGTCCCACGTCACCATTGCCGTCTTCCACGAGGAGACTCACCCACGGAGTCCCAAGTACGGCGTCTTCAATGTCTGTGACCTTCGTGAACCTTCTTGCATGGAATCGGTCCTACGTCTGCAAGACTTAGACTGCAAGAGACTCTTCAAGCAAACCCTATTCATTGTCGCCGCTCCCACCGCTGCCTTCCTCCTCCCCTTTCGTTTCCCTTGACTCCTCCCCTTTAGCCAAGTCTTGGATGACGGCGGCGAGGTGGGAGATGTCGGTGATGATTTTGGGCGTTGAGAAGTCGCACATCCTGAACACTTGGACTCCACACAGCTTGTCCCCGCAGACCACTCCGGCCCCCACTGCGCGGTCACACGACGGCCCTCTGGAGTACTTCTCCGCCATACACACGTCGTGTGGGGACAGCTGGAAGTTATAACGGTTCCACGTCAGCTGATTGTACCGACTTTCGCACTTCTTCTTCTCAACGATGTTCACTGGAAACTACCGGAGTCCCTGGCTAGCGTTCCGCATCCAAGACGCTTCATAAACGTTCTCTGGAACAAAGAAAACGTTAAATCATCCGACTTTAACTGCACAAGACAGTTGATTACCTGAAGTTGCGTTGAGTCGGTCACACGACAAGACAGCGGGGACGACACCAACGACTTTCGACCCTAAGGAGATCACAGCGTCTCCTCCTCCGACGACGTCATAAACACTTCCAAGATTCCAGTGACTCTTCCAAACTCACTCTTCCCGGAAACTCCGTCGACAAATCCTCCAACGCACAAGTGCTGCGCAGCGTCGAACACAGGGAACTTGCAGTTATGATCAAATCGCATCAACTTGGAGGAAATTTGGACGTTTGGAAGGTCAACAGCGTTGACCTTGAGGATTTCCTGGACAATGTCTCCGATTCCAGCGGATAGAACCAGCGCAGGAACTGAATGACGGTGGAGTAGATGATCGAAGTTCCAGCATCGTCAGCGCGTTGTCTCTGAAGTCAAATAAACGGATAAGCACATATGAAGCCCGCGCTATGAAGGTGACGGGGTCAGCTGAGGAAGCACGTGTCCTGCTGGACCATTTTCGTGATTGTCGACTTGTTAAGCGGCGGCTGGACGGTCGCCATGAACTCGTGGAACAACTCGTACCACAAGACGAATTTTGTCGAATGTTAATTAAGTCGAACTATAGTGTCGAGATGTCTGGAGACTTAACTCGTAGCAAACTCTCCTATTGGGAGATTCTTCGTCTCCCCTTCCAGCGATGTCGCCAACTTCCTCCGCCAGACTTTTATCCTCGTTTATTGGAAGTGCCAATGGGAATATTCCTTCTGTGACCTTCCAGCCAGCAGTTGGCGCGGGGAGTTCCTCGACTTCAGAGTTGCGGTTGAAGTGGCTGGTTGAGTCGGGTTTCCTGGAACCCACGGACACCACCGGCTCCACAAGTTACGCCAACTTGGAAGTGGTTGGAAGTGAAAGAAGGTGTCGTCCCGTTCCGAACCTCCCTCATCATCTTTATCATCTGGAAATTGGAAGTAAACTCAAAAGCTTCGCTGTAGCACACAAGAAGGACCTTCCAACGTTTCCAGTAAAATCGGTCCTGGGGGAAGAGGGTAAGGTTCGTAGACACATGGCGAATGGGGCAAGTTGCAACATCCTCCCTTTGGGCCTGCGCAGTGTCCTTCTGGTCTCTTCCACAAGGACACCTGTGACCCTTTGGGATATTTTGACCTCTTCTTCACACAGCGCTTTATGAAGAAGCGAAATCCACGCGGCTAATCAGGTGGAATGCGGAATGCCTCGTTGATGCGTTTTGGGAATGCTGAGAGACTGCGGGTTGAAACGGCGGACACGAGGTTCGGTTAAGAAGGTCTCTCCATTTGACCTCCTCCCATCTCACCGAAGGAGGTCAAAGGTCATCCTCGTCTTCCAATCCACTCAGCAGAAAAGGTGTGAAAAGTATGTGAAGGTCAACGGAATAAACGTCATTTGACCCCAAAAGACTCTCTCTTGACTTAACAATACAATAAACAATACACAATGTGTCTGAACAATAAACATTAAGTCACACTTGTCACACGCTTTAATAAACGACGCTCATCGACACAAATTAGAATGGAAATTATGAATAATCAATTTGGCCTCCAAACGCCGCACTAGGAAAGATCAAAAGGTCACTCGTCATCCTCCTCCTCCGCCAACGACAACTCCACTCGCGGATTCTTCATTATTACCATCGCCTTCAACTTCCCGACGTCGCCGTTGAAGTCCAGTCTTGTCTTAATCTCTCCAGCCGCGGATTCTGCTCCACCAACTCGAACACCACCGACTCCACAATCTACAACAAACATTCCAGAGGTTATCTTAAACATTCGCAACGCTCATCTCCCTCCAGTCTCACTTGTCCACGTGAATTGGTGTACTCGAGACTCCTGAGGCAAGGAACATTCACACACGACGCCAGAACTCCGTCGGGGGTCACTCCAAAACACCTCACGATCTTCAACGTCTTCAAACCTGCGAAAAAGGTCATTAAGTCAGGAACAAAGGTCAGAGGTCACAGAAGTCAGAGACTTACGGCGCAGATCGCAAACGAGGCGTCCTTTCCCCACTCAGCTGATGTCTTCCCAGATATTCCGGCGTCAGTCAACCTGCTGCAGTGGCTTAACTGCAACTCCTCCAGAGAGACAAACTCCTTCAGCAGCCATTGCATCAGCTGGTCGTCCACCGATTCCCAACTTCCCAGGAAACTTAACGTCCTTAAACACCGGAATCCCTGAAGCATCTCCGTCTTGAAATGGAACTCGTTCTCCACTCCGCCAAGTCCCCCGAATCCAAATGGTCTGTCCCACATGTCGCAGACTCCCTCGAGACTTAAGCGCTCCAGCTGATTCTTCGGGAGGGAAGCGAGAAGGTTGTTTCCCTTTTCGGATCCTCCCGGTTTGAATTGCTTCAGTCGAAAGTCCTTCAGACGATTCATTGCGGCCAAGAAGCTCCAATCCAGTTCCTCGAAACTCATCGCCGTCAAGTGGAGTTTTGTGAGTCCAACGGAACATTCCTTAATCGCCGTGTGCAGAGGGTCTCCAGGGAAAACCTCCGACATCGCCGTCAGCGTCAACTCTTCCAGTGACCTGTGGTTCTCCAGGAACTCTCTTAGTAGCGCTCTCCCATTCCATTCCACAGACGCAGTCAAAGTCTTCAACGCTGGAAATGTCAACGTCTGCAGTTCGTGGATCCACCAGACACTTAAATGGAGTTCAAGCTCTTCCAAGGTTGCTCTGTTGTTCATCAGGAGTCGAAGGACAGAATGACTGACGCTGTCGATGTTTCTATTTTGAATTAGAATCGTCTGTGTCACCTTGAAACACTTGAGACGCTGCGGAAGTCCAATCAACAAGCCAAAGTTCGTCATCAACGTGTCCTCCTCTTCGGAGTTTAAATAGCGGCGAAGATGTCCCCGGTGACAGTCCTTCATCCTCACTAAATCCAAGCGACTCAGGTTCCTCAATGTCTGCTGGACCGCAAGGGATGAAAAAACGCCTCCGACGTTCGAGGAGAGAATGCGAATGTTGATTTTCAGATGACACAATTTGGGTGTAGAACTCAGAACGGCGGTAAGGAGATTCACAGCCGTCGCATCCTTCTCCGCGCGATCTTCAATCACCCACCACTGCCGCCCTTCAAGGGATACAAACTCTGCCGACTTGAGGACACGCCGCAGGTCTTCTAGAATGTTCGCAGGATCTGTCAGGTCGACTCTCACACCGCGCCACTACGTCTTCATTAGAATTGTCTTCATGTCTTCAAGGTTTTTGTCGGTGATCGCCAACACGGCCGTTTGATTGAAGCGCCTTGTCCCGCGCATCGCTTGTAGAAATTGGCAACTCACTTCCGACGCTGCTTTCATGTCGACTAAACTTAAGAACGACGCGATGTTCTCGCAGACCTGCAAATCAGACGCGACGTCAACAAACTATTTAAGAGGCACTTCAATGCAATTTATTTAAGACACAGCTGGCTTTTTCGAAACACGCTAACTTACGACGTGGTTGTTCAAAACACAGCGGAGATTCTGTTCACGACGACGTTGCTCCTGAAGCCTCCTCGTCATCCGCTTGTCCTTCCTGTCGTAATCTTCAGACTTCAACGTCATCCGCGCGACCTTTGCCCTCCACTGGCCCTCCATTACCTCTCAACTTTGACTTTCCTCTACTCGAAATACAAACACACACGGACACACTTCAATTTTATTCCAACTCAGCTGCCTTTGTGGTTGTCGGCGGAGGTTTGAATGGGCCGAGGTTCCCGCCGTTTCCGTCTCAGAGCTCCCCGCTCACCGCTCTAAGAAATCGAAACTGGCTTGACCTTTCCCGTCGCACCAAAATGGGTCAAAGGTCACCCATCCTTTCCATCTCCTCCACGCAGCACCTCCAGAATAGTCCCCACTGACCTCCTAACGCAAATTCAGTGTCCACAGATCCCTCCTTCAAGGACTTTGAAATATCGTCAGCGAGGCATTGTCAGCCAACAACTCAAACACGTCAAGCCACACGCTTCATTTATGTAACCAAACGCATAGATTTGTACATCGAAGACCTAACGACATCGACCTTTGACCCGTAATTCCTCATAATACATTTTGGGGGTCAAACGCTGGAGGAGGAAAGGTCGATCATCCGAAACCACCACCAACAACTCCACTCGACATTAACTTCCCCAAGTATCCCTGGAAGTCCGTCCACACTTAATCCAGAGAGACGTCATGTCCCCAGTCAGCCGTTGACTTCGCAGATATTCCAGCGTCAGTTAACGTCGACCAGTCGCTTAAAGTGGAACTGGAAGTTTAATTGGTTACTTGATTGTTTGCACCTGACCAGAGGGACTCTCGGGGGATGGGAGGTCAGGGGTCGCGGGGACAAAGCAACCTTCTCTCGACAACCTAACATTGCGGTGAATAAACGGGGCATCCTGAAAAATCCCCTTCCCTTTGAGCCTACGGTGACCCTTAAGTTCATTCCACAAGAACACTTGGACATCCACGCGAATCCTCAACATCCTCCACGGCGCTTCAGGAGCAAATGTGTGCGCGGCGTTAAGCATGAAGGCGTCAGGAGGGTCCTGGAGAAGGACGGGCGACTAAAAGAGATCCCACAGGAACCACAACTGAAGCTAACGTCCCTGCCGGCCGCAGAGGGCAAAGGTCATGGGCTCCTACGACATTCGTCTGCACTTCAATCCAACGCGGGAATCAGTGTGGGCAGAAGCAGCTTCTCCGGAACCATCCAGACCTTTCCACAGCGGCGTCATGCGCGCCTGCCGCGGTGGGAATGAAGGCAACGATGTCAAAGGAACCCAAGTGAAGAGACTCAACGGTAACACAGACGCTTACTTTATTACAAAACGTCTCAAATAGAACAATACCAAGCGATTAAAGTAAAGTCCTCAAGCGCGGTAACGTCATCACCAACTCCACTCGCGGATTCACCTTGCAGACCTTCGCCTTCAGATTCGCCAAGTCTCCCCTGAACTTGAGACTTAATCTCTCCAACCGCGGATTCTGGCCAGCCAACTGCAGCACCACCGACTCCCGAACCTAAACAAACACCCCACAGACTTAAGCGTCGCCACACCCACTTGGATCGTTTAATCACTCGAGTCTCACTTTGCTGGGGGATGAGTAGCCGAGATTCTTGATGAAGGGAAGCTTATTCACACACGACGCAACGCCTTTGAGGGTCACTTCGGGACAATTTTGGATCTTCAGCGTCTTCAATCCTACACATACACAAGTCCTCTTCAGACTCAAGAAAGGCCAGAAGGTCGAAAGTGACTCACCGCGGAGGTCGGAGAGAGAAGCGTTCCTGCCCCACTCTGCGGTTGTCCTTCCAGATATTCCAGAGTCAGTCAAACCTCCACAGTGGCTGAACTCCAACTCCTCCAGCGCAAGGAACTCCTTAAGGAGCCATTGCATCAGTTGATCGTCCACAGCGTCCCGACTTTCCAGGAAACTTAACTTCCTTAAGCACCGGAATCCCTCCAGCAGCTCCGTCTTTACCGACAACTCCGTCTCCTTCGCTCTGTAGTGGACATCCTCACCCCAGAATCCATAATGTTCCGTGGAAATGCCTTCGAGACTTAAGCTCTCCAGCTGATTCCTCGGGAGGAAAGCGAGAAGTCTCCACCCATTTGTGACTCCGTTGTTGACTCCCGCGATCTCCGAAATCTTGAACCGGAACACCTTGAGCCGATTCATCGAGCCCAAGAAGCTCCACTCCTCCACGTCGCCACTGAAATACGCGTTGGTCAAGTCCAGTTTCTTGAGTTCCAGGCAGCGGCTTTGAATTGAAGGCACGAGGTATTCTTGGAAAAGTGTCAACTCCACCGTCAACTCTTCCAGTGACCTTTGGTGGTTCTCCAAGAACTTTGCCAGCGTTTCCTCCTCCTCCACTTTGTAGACATTGACACTGAGTGTCTTCAACACCGGAAACGTTAATGTCCCGAGTTCTTGGAGCTTCCAAACTCTTCCGTGGACACTTAACTGTTCCATCGTCAGTCTGTTGTTCCTGAGGAGTCGAAGAACAGATTGGTCGACGCTGTCTTTCATCCAAGACGCTGGAAACATTCTGGGGAGGTCGAAAGTCTTGAGACGGTTGGGAAGCTCCGCCAGCAGGCGAAAGTTCCTCTCAAACGGATTGTTCTCTTCATCCGGTTCTCTTTTTTTCAGAAACCACACATTGTAATTCTGCCCTTCGTACTCCATCTTCTTGAGGATCTCCAGGTGATTCAGATTCCTTAACGTTTCTTGGACCGTGGGAGACGACAGAACGGGTTGGAGGTCGAGGTCGGGGAGGAGGAAGTGAATGCCGATTTGGAGATGGGACAACGCGGGACTCGAGTTGAAGACGGTGGTCAACAGACTCACAGCCGTCGCAGCTGTCGGATCCTCCACCCTCCTCACATTTTTTGTCTTCCCCGGCTGCGCTCCAAGGCAGACAAACTCCGCGGACTTGAGGACACGTGGGAGGTCCTCCAGAATGTTCGTTGGATCCGTCACGTCGATTTTCACACTACGCCATGAATATTCCATCTTCTGCAGAGTTGACTTATCAGCATTCTGGTCCGTGATGGCCAACACTGCCTCCTGCGCGAAGCGTTGAGTCCCGCGAATCGCATGGAGGAACGGACGATTAACTTCCGACGCTGCTTTCATGTCCGACAGACTCAAGTACGACGCGATGCTCTCGCAGACCTGCAAATCGACAATCGAATTCAACAACCAACACGTCAAACTTTCTCCAGTAAAATAAAACTTACGAGATGATTGGCAATAACTTGTTGGAGGGAGTCTTCCAGCCGTCGCTGCTGCTCGTCTATTTCGTCGTCGTCGTCGTCCTTCGACATCAGCCGCGCCACCTTGTCACTCGACGGACATTCCATGACCTCCGAACTTTGACTTTCCTCAGTACACAAAGACAAAACAGAAAGACACACGGACGAAATCACTTTCAACTCTGCTGTCGTTTGTTGTCGTTGGAGGGAAGAGATTTGAATTGGCCGCGGTTCGCGCCAATTTCCTCCGTCTCAATTTTCCCGACTCGTTCCTTAACACGCCATACGGTGTACTTCATATGATTTGTTTCGACTTAATCTGGAATGTTTCCACTGGGGGAATCTGTTGGGGGGGGCGGGAGGTCGTGGGGAGGATGGAATGTTGTCTCGTTAATCCTTTCATTTCACTTAATGGCGAAGATAGGGAACGGAGGCAAGTTGAGACATCCTCCCTTTGGCCTTCAGTGTCCTTCTGGTCCCTTCCAGATTGGCAGGTGAACCGTCACGTGATTCCTCGACTCTCTCCGCTCACAGCGATTGGCGAAGAAGCGATGCCAAATGGGTGCGTGGCTTTTAAAAACGCGGATCACCTAGGACGAGTGTTTGTGTTTGGGAGCGCTGAGAGTTCTGTGGAAGGTCAACAAGTTAATTGGGCGCAGGCCTCGCTACTTGACCTCCTCCCCGTCAGATCCACATGGGTCAAATGTCACTGATCCAATCCTTGAAGTCTTCCCGCGACTTCTAAACGACGCTGTGAATGGGGCACCCTGAGACATCCACCGTCCCGTGAATCTGTCCTTCTGGGCACTCCCACCGGGGCAGCTGGACCTTCCCGTTCTGCTCATCCTCTCCGTTCACATCGCTTCACGAAGGAGTGGCGCTTAGTGGGTGGGGCTCTGCAAATACAAGCGGCTAATCAGCTGGAATGCCGAATGACTCGTTGTTCTGGGAATGCTGAGGGACTGCGGGTTTCAACGGCTGACGTGGTGAAGTTCGGTCCAGCTGGTTTCTCCATTTGATCTCCTCCCCCATCCCCAATGGGGGTCAAATTAATCCCTGCCGTCTCTTACAGATAGCTGTTCTATAATTAGGGGAGAGGTTTCGGGGTCCACATTGACCTCACGTAAATGCCAGTCAACTCCTTAACTTCCTCCTCCAAAGACCTGAAATGAATGTAAGAGCCGCGGAGGGATTGATCAACGCCGCTTGACCCCAAATGGCTCTCCCAAGACTTAAACAACTTCTGAACAACAGACGACGCATCAAGTCACACGCTTTAATAATCCACGCGCATCTTCACAGTTTGGAATGGAACTAATGAATAATCATTTTGGTCTGCAAACACCAGAAAAGGTCACAGGGTCATTCGTCGTCCTCCTCCGCCAACGACAACTCCACTCGCAGATTCTTCTTCATTAACTCCGCCTTCAGCGTCCCCAAGTCGTCGACGTCTCTGTGGTAGTCCAGACTGACGCGGATTCGGCGACGTCACCCACGTAGCCCAGAGTTAATCTCTCCAGCCGCGGATTCTGCTCCACCAACTCCAGCACCACCGATTCCACAATCTACACCAAACAATCCAGAGGTTATCTTCAACGTTCATAAAGCTTATCTTCATCCAGTCTTACCGGTCCTGGTGCATTGGTGTATTCGAGACTTCTGAGGGAACGGACATTTCCACATGACGCCAGAACACCGTTGGGGGTCACTCCGGGACATCTCACGATCTTCAACGTCGTCAATCCTGCAGTAATTTAAAGGTTCCTGAGTCAGGATCAAAGGTCAGAGGTTCCATAAGAAGTTAGAGGCTTACGGCGCAGGTCGACGAAAGAAGCGTTTATTCCCCACTCGGCTGTTGTGTTCCCAGATATTCCAGCATCCGTCAACATGTAACAGTCGCTTAACTGGAACTCCTCCAGCAATGGGAACTCCTTAAGCAGCCATTGCATCAGCTGATCGTCCACCGCGTCCCGACTTCCCATGAAACTCAACTTCCTTAAGCACCGGAATCCCTCGAGCAGCTCCGTCTTTACCGACAACTCCGGCTCCACTTCTTCATCACCACTCCAGAATCCATAACCTTCTGTGCAGATGCCTTCCAGACTCAAGCGCTCCAACTGATTCTTCGGGAGGAAGGCGAGAAATCTCCACCCATTTATGACCCCCTCCATGTACTCTCCTCCCTGAATCTTAA
>JAQGAB010001460.1:0-16276 GCA_034696565.1 Isotomurus graminis
AATGATAGCTTGATCCATTGCGTGACCAGAGAAGGAAGCAGGAGCATCTTCTTGGCCGAGGTTCATTATTCCATCAATGCATGAGTCTTGAGGTATACTTATCCACTCACCATTCGAGTGTTTGCCAATTAGTTCCCCGTTCTTTAGAAGTCGAAAACTATACAGAATGTTGGGGGAAACCACTCAGAATTTGTTTTTTCATGATAATGGTGCAAGTCCCAATCGAGGGGCTTAAATAAGACATACTCTGCAGATGTGATGAAAGGATGTTTCGCCAAATCCTTTAAAGGAATTACGTGAACCCCATCAGGGCAATGGGGAATTCGCTGAACCACGCTAGGCTGGAAGTCTGGATCGTCCACCCATCCGTCTTCTACTGTTGCGTACCTCGGCACCCATTTATTTGGTCCAGAGTCCCTGCACTTCATCCGAAATGCGTCAATCACTTGATCAGCAGAGCAACATTTCCGTATAATTGAAATAATAGGACTACTGCTCACAGGTTGGATGGGTATTCCCATTCCCATTATCATTATAAGTGAAATGATATCTAAACATTTAGTCGCTCGAAGATTCTGATGCAAACAGCCAATTATCTGCATGGTTTTCTATTTAGAAAAACTTGTGCTACCTCAGGTGCTTCTTGTAGTTTAGTAAAAATGTTGCGAAACTGAATTTTTTATTTACATGTACAACAGATAATTTTCCGGCCTTGGATTTATAATTTCCAGGTTTTTGCGTGAAATGTCTCTGAGAACTGCTGGTCTATCTGCACTTGTTACAGCAGGCGTTAATTATCTGTATGAAACTTACTCCCTTTCTGAATCGGAATTTATTGGTTCCACTCAAAATAACGAGGAAAACCAAAAACCATATGAGACTGAAGTGTTTAATTGGAACACAAATATTATGTGGTATTTTGTACATTTAGAAATTTAATGAGTTTATCTATGAATAAATACATTATTGTAACATTGTTTTTCGTTATCGTGGTTTATTTAGGTCCAAAGCAGCCGATTTGGCAATTTAAAAAAGATTTCTTCACTTTGCGTGCAACAGGAACCGCAAGAAATTATAATTTTTCACTTCCAGTCATCACAATTGTGTCAGATGAGCTACTTCTTTTAAGCTTCGTCATGAATTCTATTACAGTAAATGCTAAAATCAGTCTGAAAACTCCATAGGGAACTGCAATCGCTCCAGTACATGTGATTTGATGGAACGTAAAGATCTCATATCCGCAAGCCACAAGGACTAAGGCAAGGATTATTGTTCTCCATGCAAGCCACTTCCTGCAGCTTGTTATTTGTTTCTAGAAATCGAGTAAAGCTTCATTAATCGGGATACATAAGCTACGTAGAATTCAATACGTGTGTGGAAATTTTAAATAGCTTACTGATGTTATTCCAATTATTAAAACACAGTAAAGCCAAATCTCGACTACAATGTAGCCAACGAGTACTGCCCAAATAGAAATGTAAGCCATGTGGTAGGCTTCTTTACCTAAAATTGTTTTTTTCGATATTACAAACAACATTATACAGGATAGTATATTAAATTTAACCCAAATATTCTCACTGTAGGCTTTGGCTCGGTCTAAGAACTCAACTTTGTAGTCCCATATCGTTTTATGACCTTTGGTTGCAGAAGCTGTCAATAAAATAGTCCTTTAGAACATTACATATAATGCCTGCTTTCTAAAATCAAAGAGTCTGCAACTGTCGTGTTGCAATTTCTTACCGTGTTCATCTGTGGTGTCATTGTGATGTGACGAGATTTGCAGATATTCGTCTAAATATGGAACATCAACAGGCTCTCCTTTACAAATATATCTTTCTGAGACTGAGCTTCCAATGATGACAATGAAAAATAGTATCTGAGAAACATGAAAATGATAATTCCCTGCATTGTATCCTGACGTTGGAAGCAGAATTCAGTATTATAGTAATTATATTAGTAAAAGGAACATCTTACGAGATCAATGGCTGCAAGAAACCTTAAGTATCTTTGTATAACAAACATTTTGAAACTCAAAGAATCGTAATAAAACTTCTGGAAGCAGCTGTTACAAAAGATGTAATCAGATGTACACAAAACACATGTGATTATTACGAGGAGACGAAACGCTGTAGGTGAGAAGAAAGACTACGGGTTCCCGAGCTTCCAGAATAAAGAATGAACCACATCTTACATACGCATCATCGTAAGAACCCTGTCCCACGAAGACTTTATCCAGCAAATGAAGGTGAGTTCCAGAAGAATACTCACCCACGATGTAAGGTAACTTGAGGATTAATCCAATACCAGTACCAGTGAAGCTAAGAGTCTCACGGAACCTTTATTCCGTGTATGTTCTGTTAGACAATCCTGTCAGTTCACACACATGCTGTAAATTGCATTTAAACCTTTTTCTCATATTAGTTAATGATTTTAGACAAAGCGGTTGGGTTAGCCTGGTCTTGTTGAGTGAGGCATAATGTTGAACCAGCTACTTTTATTCTGTCAGTCGTGCTCAAGGTCAGTCGCCAGTATAGCTTAAGGATTTTGTCATGCAATAAAAATACGGAATCTAAGACGCTTCGTGCATCGTTTATGGTTCATGTTCACAGTTAATGTAGGATTACCTTATTGCTACAGCCAATATTATTTATCTCACGTATTTCCAGGTTTGTAAGGAAGTACTTGAATATCACACAATAATACAAAATCATTAAAAATGCGGATGAAGTGTAGGTGAAATAATTAAAGTAGTAGTCCAAAAATCCTAGCGAAATAAACATGTGGTAAGGTGACAATATCAATTTTATTTTTGCAATAATTGATCACAAAACACTGTTCTACAGGATACCTTTGTAAATAATTCAAATTAGTATGCAGGGATCTTAATCTATCTTCATAAATATAAATCTACGAGTGAAAGAAGAGAAATTTGGGTTGTGTTGATTAAGAAGCAACAAATATTATTCAGTCCTATAGGTACATGCACCCACAATTAGTTCATTGTGGCTAGTTTCAATCTTTTAAATATCTTTGGTGTTTGTCAATATATTAATAAATGTATAATAATGATTATGTATGAAAAGGTTTTATATAATGAATTGCTGGTACGTGAGTCAGTGTGATTCCACCTCATATGCGTTCGGCAGCATTCCTTTCACAAAATTACACTCGGATGTAAAATCTTCATCCCATGTTAAACCATTTTCAATCATGCATTCATCTCTTCCGGATTATTTAAAGACATACTCGATTCCGGATATCTTGGGTCCACCAGGGCACGGATTGATCAGTTTCTCTCCACCAGCCTTAGTGATTGGAGCATGGGAATGGTGCCGGATTAAGCTCGCCAAAGTAGTGTACGGGGTCATGTTGGTTCCAATGAAGGCATATCGTCCTCCTGGAGAGAAGGGGAAGAGCATCTGCTGCTTTCCAGTTGGCGTAGGAGGACTCCTTTGAATAGAATGCCCTTTTCCTGCAGCGTCAGTTCCGGCTGAAAGGGTAGCAGGCACTGCTGGGTTGATTGCAGAGATGAGAAAGTGTTTGGTCTTATTATTGGACTGCAAAGAGAATTAAGAAATCCACAACGTGTATTAAGAAAGATGAGTATATTATGGTTTTGTAGATATATCACTTGGTCACTTCATTTGAAGATCATTTCACAAGATAAAGTTATTCGTATGAAGAAAGAATCAATTGGAAACCTGATAAGAAAGCGTGTAGCCCCAGATACGTGTGGATATCCTCACAAGAAACGTTCCGGTTGGTTGATCATGTAGGAATTCCTCTGCTTGCTGTCGAGTTATCAGGCCTGAACGTACACCCAAAGACATATATACATATACAATATGTTGCAACGCATGAATCAAGTGGAAGAGAGATTGAATGAAATTGTAAAATGATAAGATGATATGACTTTCATACCAAAGAACCAACTGACGATGACAGGACTTGTCACATTCTGTGGGAGCGGAGTTGGAGATTGATGACTGTTAGCTTGTCCATAAGACAGTAAGATACCAGAACGATGGATTTCCCCTTCTTTGAACCAATTGATGATTTCTCCCTTGGAATTTGGCTTTGGATAAGACTTCAGGATTGATGATGGGTTTGCCAAGCTGGTTGTCAACGACCCACCATGAGCATTTGGTTGAGCGTAAATTGCTTCTTCTTCATCACAAGATGTCTTGTCCATTGGGGACTTATTCTGGCTGTTGTTGCTATTGTTGAAGGCTGACCATCCTGCAGCAGACAATTTATTGTTGGCCGGTGATTCGCTCCGACTTGTTGGAGAACCCGGAACCGAGTTACTGTTTACTGCGTTGTTAAATCCAAGCACCTTTGATTGCAGGATTCCATTGAGGTTGCACATTGTTGGGAGAACTTGAACGGGTTTTCCGTGAATCTGATGTTGAGCGATAGAAGCAACGTTAATAGCGTTGTTACCTGGCATTCCCCCATTTCCTGTGTAGGAAGTAGGAAGTACCAGTTTCCCTTTGGGAGCAGAATTGGTCCGTTCAACAGGTTCCTTTGGTTTTGCTTGCTTCTTTGAAAGTGACTCCCACTTGGCAATGGTCAAAGCTACAGCAGAGATGGGTTCTTCTTGAATACACAATGATTCTAGTTGTTTCTCCGGCTCATCTCCAAAGTTCCCTGGAATTTGAAGTCCACCAGGATACAATTGGTTTGGGACATTGATTCCTTGATTCACATTGATATTTTCCATAATCTGCGGCTGAGGTGGAGGTGAAGGAGCTCCAAGTTTCTGCTCCACTGGAGCAGCAGCATTAACAACAACATCTTGTTCAATAATCGGATTGAATTTGGGCTCAACTGATTCCCGAATTTCCTCTTGAGCAACTGTTTCAGAATTGTTATCATGGATAGGCGATGCGTTGAGCAAAACCGAAGTCACTCCATACTTAGACTCAATTTCTACTGGAGCTTGGACTTCCTGGTCCTCCTGTTTAAGAGTGACATCCACAACCGCTGCTGCAGGTGGAGCAGATGGAGCAAACTGGTCATCCAACTCTTCTCCCTTTACTTCAATAACCGACTTGACTTCATTCTCCGGATGAAACTCCAAAGAACTCATAGACTTATCCTGTACTTCAGTACTCTCCAAGTTGAGCACATCAATCTTCATCTCATTATTATTCTCATCATTGTCATCACTCTTGATGAACTCAAGTTCCTTCTCCCCATCATCTTCCTGTTTCGGAACAACTTCAATCATCGAAGAGCACGAGGAAGTAGACATAGTCTCAGAATCCGATCCAATATCTTCACCTTCATCAAAGTTGTTTGTCAAACTCAAGCTTGGATCTGCAGACACGACTTTCTTCTTGTCTCCACTTGCCCCACTTTCATCTTCTGGAGTTTCTCCAGCCGTTTCTTCCGGCCCATTCCCATCCTTCACGGCTTCACTGCTCTCCATTTTTACCAAGTCTTCCACCTCCACATCCTCAGAGGTTGAAACCCCTTTAATCTCCACATTGAGAGCCTCCAGCTTATTCAAATCAATGTTAACCAATTCAGCTTCGAGGAGAGCAGCTCCATAAGTCCCATCTCCATTGGCTTGATGCACAGCTTCAATCTGTTCCTCTCCATCCTCACTGTGATCATTAGGCAGTACAACATCATTATCACCGTTAGGAATGACATAGTCATCAGTCTCATTGTAATGGCAAAGGAAGTTGAAAGATGAAGAGAGCAAAGGGTCGATTTCAGAGTCCTGCTGGTCTAGAAGGGAAGTTGACCCAGCGTTGATGAGAGGAAGGGAAGCGGAAGAAGAATGTGTGTCAGGTGAAGAAGAAGAACAGGAAGGTTGCTCAAGAATAGATTTGGTGCGGGGAGTGGTGGTGGTGAAATCAAGGTAGCCGGCCGAGACAAGCTTAAGAATGGATAAAATGAATTGGACTAACTTGGTCAGGTAGACGGAGATAAGGATATTTCCGTGTGGATCAGTAAGGAATCGGACCCTCCGTTCAACCCCATCGGCATCTGTTACCGTAGTAGTTGTCCCTCCAGTAGCTTCACTAAGACTGTCCAAGTCATACGGGGGATTTGACCCACCAATACCACCACCCCCACTACCATCATCCGCTTTTTTATTCCCTTCCAAGCTGTCTTCCTTTTCTGTTGTTTCCTTTTCAAATTCCAACCAGTTTTGAATCTGCTGGGCTCTTATCTTTGGTAAGTCGGGGTTCAAGCTCAAACTGAACTCTTTTGACTCATCTTCATCCTCTGGAGTGGTTGTTGGAATCTGAGCTTGATCAATCAAAGGTGTATCTCCATTGTTATCGTTGTCGTCATCTGCTGAAAAATCAACAAAGTTTGCTCGCACAATGGAACTCTCCATGTCCACTGGGTCGGGTGTTTTGTAATCCTCAAGGTTTTTCAAAACCTCTACTACTTCGACAGCACTAGCAGATCCACCTCCACCACCCCCGGATGAAGTTTCATCCACAGTTGTTGTAGAGCCTCCCATGGGATCTTCCTGGGGAATTAGATTGTTCGTTTGAGTCTCACTGTGTCCTTCGGGTTGAATTTCACTTGATTCGATTGCAATTAATGAGCTGGAAATCCTGTCATTGTCTTCTTCATTATCTTCGTCGTCGTCGTCTTCTTCTTCTTCTTCCTCACCTTCGAACGACGCTCTGGGTGGACTTGAAGTTCCTCCGGTGGTTGTGTCGAAATCAAATGGGTTGTTGGAAACAACGGCAGCCTTCTTTTTCTCTACAAATCCGAATCCTAGAGAATCGTCTTCCTTAATACCTTTGGAAGTTGACGAGCCTCCTTCTCGCAATTCTTGTGATGAGAAGTTTAAATCAAAGCTATGTAAACTCTTCGCAGCCAAGATATCCTCTTCTCCCCCTTGATACTGAGTATGATGATCACTGCTCCCGTCTTCCTTCGGAGGCAACATCTTCACAACTGACCCATCCTGATTTTGTTGTGGAAGGACTAAACCTCCTATTCACCTACGAGTTGAGGAGAGGAAATTAAGAGTGAAAACTTTCAAATGGAGAAATCAAATGTACGACAAGGTTCGTAGATGTACTAAAGATGAAAGATCAACCCAAAAGGGTTAATTAGTCTATATGTGGTGAGGCTTTGGCTTCTACTACAAGTTATATGTGTGAAATAACACACCAAGGGAAATTTTCATGAATCTCGTGTAAACTCATAATTCAATATAGCATCGCAAGGAGAGAGATATTAATAAATGTTCTGCAAAAAGTTCATACACTCACTCATCAAATTCCTCATTTAAACGGCCAAAAAAGTACCTCTGTATGTATGTGTGTACATTTCATGTATGTTGGTTAAGTCTATTTCAGTAAGGGTGCAATCTTTTATCAGGTTTAATAGTAAACGCAAACTAACCGTGAACATCCCTGTACCCCACAAAGTTAATAGTTAATACACAAAGGTGAGAAGAGTTAATACCCTTCTAGAAAATTGGGTGAGAGGGTGAGACTTGCATGTTCAAAGAAGCACCACCATGAACATCTCAAATTCGCAAGTGTAAAATGTGGGGGGATGTATTTGTTACAACTGCAGCGTTTAAACTTTGTAAGGACTGACCAGACAGTTTCTTATCTGTGGTCGTAAACTCCTTAAACTTTAAGACTTGTATCATTTCATGTGTGCATGGTGGATTGTGTAGATTAGAGAATATATCGTATTCACTATAAAATAACAATTAGACTGTGACTAAATAACTGATAAGTATAGCGATACAGCGTACCTAAAACTTGTATGGACACAACTTTTATTTGTTGTAGTAGATTGAATAGATCTGTCGTAAAATGAGCCATTTCTAATGATATAAAGGTAAAAATACGTGTGGATTCCAATTAGCAGCATTTTCAACAAGATCAGTGATCGTTTATCTGAAGAAGTATCATTTTATAAAGTAATTTTTTAAAGTTTCTTAACATAATAATAGAGGCAGTGGAAGATTTGACGTAAATAAATTTGAGTTCATATCCCACAAGACATGTAAAAACATACATACGATGATATATAACGAAAATATGAATGAATGCACGGTATGTATGGTTTACGTTGTAGTAGGGTTAACTTTCGATTTTCATTGAGTGGGTTTCTTCAGGTATGTTTTTGTGGTGATGTGGAAGATAAGCCTGATGCACATAATGAGGATTTAATGCTCAAGAGGTGTAAGGCGTAAGGTCGTGAGCAGCACACCATTTTGAAAGATGGATCACTTTACTGCTGAAGTGACTGAAGATGATCGTGTCGATTGTACTTATTAGTTTTGAAGAGTTTCTAACAGGTTTCTGTGCATTCACCGGATGTGTACATCAGTCATCAGTCTAACGTCAAAAGGGATAAAGTCATTAATGGATGGAATGTTAGATATCTTAATCATTTACAAAAATATGTGCTGATGAGTACTGATGATCTAGAAGAACGAATTATGATTAAATCTTTTACGCAAGTGGATTTCGCGTGCGACAAGGAATGTTATTGACAATGAATTTGCAAGTGTTACGCAAGGTTGGTGATCGCAAGAGACTTACTCAATGGACGAAGCAAATAATTACGAAACTTTCTAGCTAACCTTTCCTTGATTTCAGTGCCAATATCATGGTGCCTTATTTCAAGAAGCTTTTATTAGGAGAAAAGGAGACTGTTCGTATTTTTATCTTGATTATCCATGTTAGTTCTTATCAAGCATAATAATAACTGATTAAATATATTTGCTGTACATGCACACACATCTCGAAACATGAAAATATTATACATACACTTAATAATATTTACCTGAAATCGTCTAAATGAAAGCAGAAATTTTGCGTTTCATGATAACCACACATTTCTAGTGATTCTATCAGTGATAAAGATGATCCCAACGTAAAATTTCTGCATCAATAAAACGGTCCTGATTTCGATAATCCATTGGGAAACCAGACGATCAAATAAATGAAGCAACAAATTACTTGCAATTTTTAGTAGCTGTGAAGCAATCAAAGACGCTAGAACCAGCCATACAGCTTGAAAAGGCACTATTAGATCTTAAATATTTAGGAGTAGCTGTTCTCTTACATTCTAATTTTTTGTAGTCATTCAGCTTTGTTAATTAAAAAAACACAAACAAATGTTCATACATTCTGCACAATGACTATTCAAGTGTGCAAGAGACTTCGTACGTGTTGACCTGAGATATTCCTTAAAGGTATCTTCTACTTCAGGATCATCGTTATTGCACATTATGAATTAATGAATTAGCCAACTAACTGTTTCACTACTGTACATATTCACAGCTTCTACAACTTTTTAATCGTCCCGTTGCCCGTAAGCATCTGCAACCTGCAGACTTGAATTGATGGGTATGTGCATATATAGGATATCGAGGTATTCATGAATTTGAGATCTTTACTTCTTAAAACTTAACTACAGACTCGTAAAATAATTATTCTTAATGTAAGTAGACAAATGTTAAATCCTTATTGCAGGGTGTACGATGCCTGTACGCAGCCTTCACCTCTTCTCGCTATGATTCATCTTTCTTTCACATCGTTAGCAAGAACGTGTGCAAATTATTCCGAGACTCGCTCGTTTGAGGGATAAAATCCAAATTACAAT
The DNA here is from genome assembly GCA_034696565.1 of Isotomurus graminis. NCBI lineage: Eukaryota > Metazoa > Arthropoda > Collembola > Entomobryomorpha > Isotomidae > Isotomurus > Isotomurus graminis. The sequence goes on from JAQGAB010001460.1 coordinate 9,613, forward strand.
CGAGATGTAATTTTTTGCACACGTAGTAAGTAGGAGCGATTAGTAGCCGAGATACTCGAGCATATTATATTCATAAGATGTAAGCGCGACTCTTTCATCTGTGGAAAGACTTAAGGTTACCTACACTGCATCTCTCGCGAAGAGTTGCAACACATGTGGATCTAGGTTGGCAAAAGGCACAGATTTACAAGGTAGACCACATTGCACATAGTACAGTCACCACAACATATGAGTCCATAAGTGCTGAGGGGTCCTATATGTACCGTTTACTCACTGCATCGTGATACACTCACTCTCAATGAAAGATACGGAGGAATGATATTGATATGATTATTACAACATTTTCATACGATATGACCAAGCATGCCAAAAGCGAGGTAAAAATCTGTCTAATATTCACTCTCTTAGCTAAACTGTCTTTTTCATTACCATGTGTGTCAGTGCCAGTCACTTACCTTTCCTAGAGTCCATTCTATCGCTGCGTCTCCGACTGGGTTAATATTACCTACGTGCAACTGTCTCGAATTTTCTTGTGTCAGGTTGAATTCAAATTAACTATAAGGATTTCGGATGACAGTGCAGTGTAGTGAAGTTTTGATTAAATTAACCAAAGAATTCGCATACCTTCCTGGAGTGGAATATTAAGTTGCATGTTGACTGAATCAGCGCAGGGGACAAGTGAAACGCGTTCATAGGTTTCTTGGTGTGTGCACAAGTGCAAGAAAAATTAGCAGAATGGTGTGCAACCCGTTTTGCTGCACCTCCATCCGGAAAGGAGCTAAACGAATAGCCGTGATAGACATAGTAAGTCGTGGTTAATGAAATTACTCAGATGGGCTTGGGATTTAAGTAGTTTATTACTTTTAACTTCCAACTATTTGATTTAAATAATACTTGGCATTTTACTGGAAAGAAAAACTAGGGAAGTGTTAAAAATAATCCTGCTACTAATAAAGGATGGCTGTCTAAATAGCTTACAAATCGCCCAGATTTTTGCGTTGCTTAATGAAAAACATTCTAATTGCTTTTCTTGTTGCAATCCAGGTTTTATTTTTTGCCACCCTAGCGGTATCAGTCGGCCTTGAATGGAGTGTCTTCAATTCTGTTCCCATGAGACTCGTCCTCTTCAATGGAACTTCCGGAGAGAACGGGGATGACGGTAATTACTCCCTTTTTACCAATAACTTTAAATATCTATTAAATCACTTCCTCCCATGATGCAATTAGTTTCAACACGAGGAAATCCCCTTTAATCTACCCAGTCACAAGTAGCATGAAATATGGGAAATGAATTAGGAGCGATGGGAAATGCAACTGATTATCGCAATCCACATTCGTATTCATTTCTCTTTCTACATTACCCGTTTATACTCATGCTTCATTCAAAATGTAGAATGTATGTATCTCCTTTCTTATCTGTGTCAAAATATTTCGCAGTAAACCCACGCAGACCACGACTCAAACCTAATCATGAAGGAATTTTTATTATACGTATTTCGAAAACTGCGAATGAAAAATAATATCGATAAATGACCCAGGGTTTTAAATAATAATGACACAAAATGATTTATTTATTTACAGTGGCAATGCGTACAACGATGATGGAGCCAGAGGATAACAAGCCAATGATAGGAAAGGCCGTGTGGGTCCACATCACTCTTGCGATAAAACATGCCACGGGAATCAGTGAGTAACAATGAAATTAATATTTAGCAATGTACAATTGAGCTAAATAGTTAAACCTCAAACATGCCACAACAAATTAAGTGCATGAAATGTCGTCCCTCCACAAATAGATCTACTTAAAGACACTTAAAAATCCAAAGGAGATGCGGACTGATTACTCCGACGACCAAACACAAAGTTGCATAAGTTTTAAAAAGCGGATGAAATTAATGTTCTTCCTCATATTGCATTATTCTACATATAAACCACCCACTTAATCACAGTTCGTGTACAACAATTAACATTGGTTGCTTGCATTCAATTAAGTGTTTTCTTAACGCTTGATGATTGCAATCAAGTTGCATCCACAAAATCAGAGCAATTTGATGCAACACAATATATTTATTCGGATCAATAATTTAAAGAAAACAACAAGAAGGATGTAATATTTTACTTTCTTTCGTTTAGGTACTACACTGGGCTACTTGATGTACATGGGATTACTTCTGGCTATGATGGGCTACATGATCTTAGAAATCTGGTTGTGTTGTGTCCTTATTCGAGCAGCAACTGAGGTAAATGACTTAAAGTTGGGTTTTACTTTCCATGCTCATATTTAAGCGTCCACCACAATTGTGTGCTTTATGAAATTCCATAATAATCATTAATATCACTATTACTTTGGCTTGTAGAAAAGACCTGAATTTTGCAATAAGTGGCTTCTTTGGAAATCTGTGCTTCTATTCCTGTGCATCGCAATGACTGGGATCAATCTGGTGCAAATGCAGTATACCGTGACAGACATTGTTCTTCAGCCATTGAATGTATTGAGACTGTACTCTCTCCTGGTCGGGTGGCAGTTAAAGAAGAAATTATACAAGATGGACCCGAAATTGGTTTATTAATGACTGAAGTGACAGCGGATAAAATCGATTGTCTGACCATAATTAACTATTTATTTACATTTTACAACATTGTTATGTAAATGTGTATATAGATGGATAATAAGCTGCGTGCTGGTTGGGAATTGTTTTACTGAACTATGAGCCAGCGAACAGTCCAATAGTCCTTTACTAACTGATTTCCGTGTCAGTCAGCCAAAGGGTTATTTGATGCTGCCTTAACAATTCCTTGTTTGATACGTAGATTATGGGGAAGCATGATAAATATTTAGACTTGTACAAAAATAGTATTATTAGAAAAATCTAAGCAAATAAATAACGAAAGTCATTCGCATGGGAGTTTAATTTTGTTTGCATAAGACGATTTTTTAATCGTTAAAAGTTATTGGAAATTATGTGAATTTTGTGTTCTCGCACTCGTCGCTTCACGATTCTAAAATACTCAATTAAGTACTAGAACAACAATAATTTCGGTATTAGTTAGTTAAGGATGTACTTGGGGTTTCATAAATTATGTCAGCATAAAACATTTCCCAAGAGTTGGCCGAAATCCCCGTCTATATTTATTTGCTCATTGAACGAAATGAGTCATTCCATTAGCTCTGGCTGCTGTGTATGCATTTACCCAATGAAGATACATTTAACGATTAGCTTGTGGCTATAAGATGCACTAATGGAATCTCACACAACTGAATGCACATAAAATATAGCCTAAGAAATATGTGTGACCTTAATTTAAGACTTGGTTACTCTTTACTTAAAGGATTCTTCCAATTCGTTTAGTTTATAGACTAAAAGTTAGTTAAACCGCCTATATGCGTCATCAGTCTCGATCTCGATAGTAAAATATTCTTATGTTTGCTTGTACATAAAGTGCTTGTTTAATTTGACTTTGGTTTTCGGGAAGTCTAGCCACCCAACCACAATAGTTTTTCGTTTGTCTTCACCCGAAGCCATGAAATACGGAAATAATTCTGTTTGTGTGAATTAGCCTGATTAGCTCTGCGTCCCTTCCTCGAGATTTGTCACATAAGAATGCATGTATTGACTTAGCCTAGAGCATGTAATGTGTGTTTGTGGTGGCCTTCTGTTTCCAAATGAGCGTAAAATTGGAAGAGAAGAATAAGACCTCTCGAGCAATTTACACACCCCAGTAAACACCATAAATTCATGTATACCTCGCCTGGGACTGAGAGTCGAATTTTATGATGATATTTATCTACATAATTGGATGTATGTATTTCAACATATACGCAACAACTCTGCTTCGAATAGCCCAGATTGTTTGAAATTAAATTAATTTAGTTTATGAAATGAATATGCATCCTCTCATTTGGGTGAATCATCAGTCCAAGCCTAAAACTGAGGATATCTAACCGTCTTATTACAGTTAGCAAACGTCTGTTAAAGCAGCTATTGATATCATTTTGCTCTCCAAACATGCATTTGAACCATATCACGTTCCATTTCCATTGCATTGAAAGTTGGGAAATCTTTGCTAACAAAATAGACAGAAATAAACTCATCAATTCTTTCAAACAAATTAGCTGCCGACTCAAGGCTGACAACATAAGTCTTCTTTACAAAGGGAGGAACAAGAATCGGCGACGTCTTCATTTCAATTCCAAATGTCACACGTGTCCTTCATTCCCCTGACTCGTATAGTCTCATCAAAAGGAAAGAAAAAAATTGTATGTGATGAAACTACCGAATCCAGAATACTTCGTTCGTCCTTCTCTAGAATAATGATCTAACATCCCACAAGCATTTCCCCATTTCCCGGATAATATAACAAAAATAAGTGCATTCTTTGCAGACATAAAATATATGAATATATGATGCGATCAAATTCCTCTAGAGAGATAAAGTTAATCTCTGATACCATCTCAACGACGGTACTTTCCGTGTAAAAAAGTAATTTAGAGTTGAACAATGAAATCTGCTGATAAACTTTTGATGGGTTCCAACGTAAGTCCTTGTCATCCAATAGAATACAAATAATTTGTCATGTCTTGGGATATCTTTGAAGCTTAATTTCATTCAGAAAGACATCGAAGATGCTTGGAGAAGAAAAACAACTGATGTTTTATCATACCATCAGATTTTACAGGTCATGCCTGTCACAGTCGTATAAGAAGGAAATGTGGGGTGTGATTGCTGCAACTGAGTTGAAATTAGTGTTTACATTACACAAGATTGCAAGGTGGTTTCCTATACCTTAGTTTGAAAACGATGTTATTGATGATAAAGAAACTAGAGAGGGGAATGCTGGGATGAACCCTGTGCAATTCAACGCTTCAAATTTAATTCCTATGGGAGTCTGCTGTCACCATTAAATTAGTCAGTACGTCATTGCAAACTCATTTCATCCTGTGGTGACCGAGTTGCACATGCATTCGCTTATTTCAAAGGTTTAGCAATCTAGGATGGATTTCACGGGATCCGGGTATTGTATGATGCGATGCATGGTATAATGAACTGAGTGTGATGCCTCTACTTCTCTACATTACTCTTTCATGGGAACGAATCCGAATGTAATTGCACCACTGCTTCATTTCCAAGATGATTCTGGTGATAAATACTTGGAGAGTTCGGAGTTTTTGGCCAGTTTCCGTTTGGACTTGAAGCAGATTGCACACACACACACATATTTCGCAGTGAGTCAAGTCTCACAAGTGTTCCGTCAGCTCTTCTCTTGGTTGTTGAGATCTGAGGTTCCACATGTAGTAGGTAGACCTGTTGATTGCAATTATTAGAATGTAGTCAAGAGTTATGTTTGCTAACTGCTCATCCAATTACTCGAAATTATTCCATTTTTGATCACAAAGATCCCTTACCAAAGTATACGAATACCCCAAGAAGGTCATCTGTGAAGGATTCCGCTTCCTTAAGTCATCAGTAGGCACCATGAGATGTGCAGTTAGCTTCTTGACCGTCATAGTCTTAGTCGTTGGTGTAGGTGTTGCAGCTTTCTTCATCATATGGACCACTGATGAAGATTGTAGGTTTCTTTATGCAATATTTAAATATTTGAGTCGTAAATCAACTTCAATTTCGTTTATGATGTTTAGATCAACGAGCAACAGAGCTGACCAATTTCACATGTCCGGACAGATTCATGAAATGTAATGAAAATGCTACGTTGTGCATTCCAAATTACAAGAAATGTGATCATGTCCGAGACTGTCCCGACGGAGAAGATGAGCTCTTGATGACTTGCAGTAAGGGATTATTTTGTCTCATATTATCTGGTTTAATTGATCAGAAATTCTGTCACAGTCATTCCTACCTTAATTTCTTCTTAGATGATATGAGTGACGTTAGTGTATGGATTGGTAGAACACTTACCCAATGCAGCCGGAATAAATCATCTTTCAAGAATTCTTCTACAAGTAAGGTGTACAATTATTCGAAAAATAGAGTTTGACAGATAAAACTATTTCGAACATATCAATCTTTTATAGGCACGCTTGAATCAAACCTACCCTTTGGGTGCGATGGAAGCAGAATAAGTACCGATGACATATCCTGCAGGAATACACCATTAAATCCCAAGCAATGGAAAGATTTTGATGCATCAAAGTGCATTTTGTACTCCAGAATTTATTCAATTTTATTCATACAATATTATATTATGGACATGTGAGTTATTTGTATCTTTGGAATGTTAAAGCACGGTGGACAATGTTTTGGAGTTGGAGGCTCTAGATGATCAACTGGTTCCCCCGATTGAGAACAACATAACAAAATTGTGAGTTTGTGATGCATAAAACAAAGGAGACTTAATAATGAATTTTGGTGAAAGTGTTTTGAGTAAATGTTGCAGGTATATAGTTAATAACAAAATACCAATAGTCGGTGTGTCAAGCATATGCAACTGGAATGAGGCATGTTGGATACACTTGGATAATAACAGCATCACAAATATTCAATGGAATTCCTTTTGCGAAATGCCTAATGTTAAATTACTGTAAGACCATGTGGAATGCACAAAAAGAAAAATAATATTCTGTTTTGTTTGTCGGAACTCTTTTTTGATACTTCACAGGTCCATGATAAATAATTCTGTAACGCTTGAAGAATTCAACTTCAAAATG
>JAQGAB010001461.1:0-16269 GCA_034696565.1 Isotomurus graminis
AAGTATGCTGGAATGTATCCAGCTGAAGTTGAGCTTCTCAAACGGTCGTTGTACATCGACAATTGCGTTGCGAGTTTAGACTCGGAGGAAGAAACTCATATCTTCATTCAGAGGTCCACTGAGATGCTAGCGGAAGGGAAGTTTGAACTGCGAGGATGGACTTGGACAGGACGGGAGTGTGACCCTGATGAGGTAATCGTTCCGGTTCTTGGAATGTTGTGGGATACGAAGCGAGACACAATGAAGTATGATCTCCGGAGTAGTCTGAAGGAGCATAATGCCCAGTCGGAGGAATCCGGAACCGGCTCGCTCATTAGCAGAGAGTGCAGGTTGGATTCCGGGCTGGAAGCAGCTACTAAGCGAGTCATATTGTCTGCTGCTCACAAAGTATTCGACCCGATCGGAGTTTCATCACCAGTGATGATGGTGCCTAAGAAGCTTCTACAGCAAGTTTGGCTAAACAAGAAAGGCTGGGATGATCCGGTGGGAGCAGAGGTAGAAAAGGATTTCCTGAAGTGGAAGAAAGATTTGCCTCACCTTGAGAAACTTGAGATGCCGAGATGGGTGGCTGCGGACCAACCTAATCATGATAAGTGGACCTTTCATGTTTTCTCCGATGCCAGCAAGGAAGCTTATGCTGGTTGCGTCTTCTTATGTGTGGAATTGGATGACGGGAAAGTCAACGTGGAACTTGTCACATCGAAGGTTCGCGTAGCCCCTACGAAGAAGACAACCATTCCAAGATTGGAATTACTGGGATGTCTAGTTTCTGCTCGACTGGCATCAAGTTCAAAGAAATCGATGGGACTTTTGGACGTGAAAACTTACTTCTGGACAGACTCCAGCAATGCTCTCCACTGGATTGTGAAGAGGGAAAATTGGGCAACGTTCGTTTGGAACCGAGTTGAAGAGATTCGGAGGTTGACCCAGGGATGCGAGTGGAGACACGTGCCCGGTGAGTTTAACCCAGCAGATCTTCCCTCTCGTGGCTGTGGAGCTAAGTCTCTTGCAAATTCGGAATGGTGGAAAGGTCCATCTTGGCTGTGCCTAGACGAGCATCAGTGGCCGAAATCTGAAGTCGTCATCGACCCTGGAGTAATGATTACGGAGAGAAGGAAAGTGGTAGCAATGACCACAACGACAGTGGAGAAGCCCTGGTACGTTGGACATTTCTCGTCATTCCGTAAGCGTGTAAGGATGGTTGGATGGATGCAGAGGTTGGCCCGGAGGTCGTCAGCGTCCAATTTGACGGTGGGAGAGGAATCTGCAGCGGAAATAGCCCTTCTCAGGGCTGTGCAGTCTTTCCACTACACCAAATCGACTCAGCTGTTACAACAACTGAATGCTGTGAAAGACAAGGATGGATTGTGGCGTGTGAAGACAAAGCTGGTGATGAGAGAAGACACCGAGAGCTTTCGGTTGCCCGTACTCCTGCCTGGATCTGACGAAACTGTACAGTTACTTGTTCGAGATCTCCACCTGAAGAACAGTCATTGTGGAGTGCAAGTTCTGTTATCAATGCTACGTGAGAACTACTGGATCCCAAAGACCCGACAGACCGTAAGGAAGATTGTGTCGTCGTGTGTAAAGTGTCGAAGGTTCGACGCAAAGAACGCGGGAGCAGTAGAAGCTCCTTTACCGATGGATCGAGTGAAGGACACTTCAGTGTTTGAAGTGGTTGGCGTGGACCTAGGAGGACCGCTTTATTTGAAGGAGAATACGAAGTCGTGGTTCGTCGTGTTCACTTGCGCTGTGTACAGGGCTGTACACTTGGAGCTCGTGACGTCTCTTTCAACGGAGAGCTTCATCCAAGCCTTAAGGAGATTTGTAGCTCGGCGTGGACGTCCAAGTGTGATATACTCTGACCAGGGGACAAATTTTGAGGGGGCTTCCAACGCTTTGAACCGAGTGAACTGGAGCAGAATTGCCGAGTATGCGGCTGACCAGAAGATCCGCTGGGAATTTAATCCACCTAGTGCACCGTGGTGGGGCGGATGGTGGGAGCGTATCGTGGGGATGGTCAAGAAGATTCTGCGTCGAGTGCTTGGGAGAGCGACCCTTACCTATGAGGAGATGCTCACTGTCCTGTTGGATTGTGAGGAAGTGATTAACAGTCGTCCTCTGACTTATGTGAGTGAGGATATCGATGACCTAATCCCACTCACCCCGAACCTGTTCTTGCGGGAGATTAAGAGTGGTCAAGTTCTGGACCTGGACCAGTTGGAGGGAGAAGCCATCAACAAGCGGTTTCAGTACCGGCAGAAGCTAAAGGAGGATCTGAGGAGACGATTCCGAACAGAATATCTCGGGATGCTTGTGCACAAGATGGACCCTAGGAAGAAACCGCAAGTGAAGATTGGAGACGTGGTTCTTATCGGCTGTGACAACAAGAAGCGTCAGGACTGGCCACTAGGACGAGTGGAAGAACTCTATCCAGGACGAGATGGAGTGGAGCGGTTGGCGAAAGTGAAGACGGCTCAAGGCGCTCTGAAGAGACCAGTACAGCGGCTGTATCAGATGGAGATGGCAGTCGAAGATGCTCCAGCAACAACTGACGTCGTCACCCGGAGCGGAAGACGAGTCAAGCCTGTGGCGCGGTTGGGGTATTGAGGTGTTGACCTTTCTCGATGTTCTCGCAAGGTCAAGGTGGGAGTGTCGTGGAAGTTGAGACTTCTCTATGTTAGGATAAGTCATGTGATTTCGTAGTGGATAAGTTTAAGTTGAGGAAAGGCGTGTACTACATCAGTGGAGGAGCGGCGCTCACTCCACACTCTTCAAGTAGACACACGAGGTGTAGGACGCGTTAGTTTTTCCCTCTACTTTGGTTTGTCGTAAAGCTTCGATAGAGTTGCAATAAAAGGGCCCTGCAGACCCATTAAAGTGTACCCCATCGAGTCCACCCATTTATTCGTATCGGTCACACCCCCACACACATACACATCACATTTCGGACAGCATTCGGACCAGGATTTACATAACAGTGAAGTATACTTAAGATGGTTTACAGAATTACTAAACCTGCTAAAGGACAAAGGCCCACACATAATTGTGATTGACAACGGTATAAGTTCATCGTATGTTTCTCATGTATTTCTTAATAAATTGTTTTTGTTTCACTTTCAGCACCCTATCACAGCAAAGCAGAAATTCCAAATTCGTCTGACAGGAAACAGGTCATGTACGACTGGCTGCAAAAAAATTTGTCCGATGAAAAAAAAGCTGATTTTAAACCGATAAATCAGTATCTTAAACCGCAATTATGGAACATGATTAAAGAAATTAAGAAAACAGATAAATATTACGTTATAGACAGACTTGCAGCTCAGTATGGACACCAGATACTACGGTATGGAGGTTCTAGGAACAAATTGCGGTTTATACATTTCTCTATCTATTACAGACTACCACCTTACAACTGTGACCTGAACCCCATTGAATATGTATGGAAGGATGTCAAGCACGAAGTTCGAAAGACAAATACTCAGCAGAACGTAGCAGCTGTCCAAGCAACTGCTGAGAAAATTATGAACGAGTATACTGCGGAGCAGTGGAAGAAACATGTTGCCCACGTTAACAGGTAACTGCTCACTGCTTACATTTTACTGTAGTTTTACATAAATCTTTGTGTGTTAGACTGGAAAGCGAGTATTGGAAGCAGGATGGCCACTACGACCGATTTCTGGATAACCAGCAGACGATTATTGTACAACTCATCAATGCACTAATAATGATTGTGTACTAATTAATTTTAACAAGAATCTTTTTTAAGATTCCTGTTGGAGATGACGATGATAGTGATACTGATGAAGATTCCGATGAAGAAGACTTCAACAGACAACCTGATATGATATGTCCTCCTATCAGAAGCACAGTACACGACGACGATTTGTTTGAACAGGAAGAAGATGCATCAACTTCGTTTTGCCCCGTCACGTCTAGGCGCAGATTACAGTATTCGGATGAAGAAGAGTTGTTGGATGTTTGAATAATAGTAACGAGGGCAATGAGAGAAGAAGTTGTACTGGGTAGAATTTGGGCTTGATTTTATTAGTGGAGTATGAAAAGAAATCGGAGATGTGAGTTGAGTAGGAAGAGAAATCGGCCACGGGAGTGGAGAAAGAAGAGAAATCGAGTTTATGAATAGAGTGGGGATGAGATTACACAGCCTACGCTGAAAGGTAGACCGTATTATAGTAGGTTAGAAAGTCAACTTTTGTGGACGTGAAGCAGTATTATGGGAAAAATATATTTAGTATCCCTCATTAGCTGTGTTACTGTTTACTGTATGTCAGAGACAATTGAAAATAAATAAACTTTTCCCTCTTGCACTTTAACCTGTGAGGTCAATTGAGGTCACTGAGTGAGGTCAAAAGTCTTGTTTGTGAACTTAGCAGTATTATGGGAAAAATATGTTTAGTATCCCTCTTTAGCAGTATAACTGTTGATTGTATCTTAAAGATATTTGAAAATAAATAACATTTTTCCTCTTGCACTTTCACCTTTAAGGTCAATTGAGGTCACTGAGTGAGGTCAAAGTTTTCCCCCCATGGAGGGTGTGGTGTCGATTTTGAAAAGTGGGGGGTGCAGGTATTTGATAAGCCACAAATGATTCCCAGGCAAAAATAAGCAAAAAAAACTGAGGGGGTGTGGTTTCCAGTGGGGGGGTGGGGGGGTTGTCTGAAGGGGTGTGCCCCAAAAATGATCCCCAATCTTTGATCGGTACATATCCGGAGGGGTTAAAATTTTTCAGTACAAAAGTCTAGTCGGGACTTTGAAACTTTTTTTGGTAAGATTAGACGGGCATTTGGAATAAGTTAGAGCAATAGCAACAGTATGTTATGCTTCATGTAACTTTTTTCTGGAAGACAAACTTGGTTGTTTTCTCGTGTTTAAGCAGTAGGAAAGAGAAGTATTGTCTATTTTGTGAATAATAGATATCGCTATAAGAGGTTTTGCTTGCATTTGCTTGTTGCCAGAGGTAGCAACGGACTAATATTTGACTCGATAGTATGAAATATTTAACAAACTAGTCAAATGTGTCAAACAACATCGTATACTATATTTTAATTACTAGTGGCTTATATAAGCAGCGGGTCTTTTAATAGCCGTATGATCATGTATACATTTTCCTGCTGTTTTAAATATTTTATGGTAATCTAGGAACATTAATATTGCATCTGAGTTTTGTTAAATGGGAAAGTATTCAAATACCAACAATATTGGTCCTATTCCCTTGACTTGTTGGACTAACTACAACATGCTTTTGTTCAACGTTGTTCCCAATTGATTCCATGAGCAAGCAGCACTTACACTTAATAGTGCATAACAAAATCTTAATGATACATACCTTAGCCCCAGCAAGCATTTGCTCAAAGCAATCCCTGACAATGTCAGGAATTATCGAAGTAGTGTTAATTTTCACTTCTATAACCTCAAAATCTAATTGACGTCCTAAATTACCATCCTGAAATTAAATCCTTTTACATTGGCTAGTAAAGTATGAATATCTGATAACTAATTTTAAGATGCAACTGATCGTCGGGGAGATTTGTTGATTTATGAAGTAGTAGTAAAGAATCAAAACATGGAACAACAATTTGAAACAGGTCCTATTAGCGTGTTTGCAATAATTTGGAGGAGCATTGCTTGTTCAAAATTTTGTGGACAAAATCAGTCATTTTTTATTAAAATCTGTTGCATAATGTATTTTAAAGCACAGGAGTGTAAGCAAACTTGCACTTTGAAATTGGAAATAATGTTTTTTAATAAACAATCTCAAACATTGATACTGGTTTCAATCAGAAATATTTTATATTTTATTCGTCTCGAAAATTTTAATTTTAGTCCCATCACAATTTTTAAATTTGTTTTGCATCCGACTTAAAAGCTTGTCGAATCGCCTAAGGATAATCGCCAATCAAATTTTGATACTCATTTACTCATAGTTAAATATTTACTTTTAGTCAATAGTTCAGAATTTCAAGGTTTTTACTCTTTTGCAACAGGAAACTCTCTGAAGATAACAAACAAAAGGCGTCCTGTGTCATCATTGGTAAAGGTGTATTTAATCTTGACTTTGGCACAGGTGCTCAAGATGTACTCAGTTAAGGTAAAATCTGCTTTGATCCTGAATTCATGGGTGGTTGATGGCTTAATATCATCGAATACTTTCGAAGAAAGCAGAACCTCTTTGGAGTGACTCCCATCAGCGCAGCTACCATAAACGCTGACTGTTCCCACACCGACATAACTGTTAATCAACAGGAATAAGTTGACCGAGTATTCTGTTGCCCCAACAGTTTTTCCTGAAGCTAGGCCGTTGGGCAGGAGGATTCTCACAGATGTCACATTCCACTCATCTGAAATATTCTTAAGAATTAATTCCATACACCAGCATTACAAGTAATAATCAAAATGATACCTTTGTTGTGTTCATTTATCAGCAGGGCCGGGCTTCCGTTCAGCGCTGTAAGATTTGCAGTTGCAAGTAGCGAGAACAACGTACCAATCACCAGTAAGGATAACATCATGGAACCAAGTGTTTAGAACGAACTTTGAATGATACTAATGGAATACTTCTAATTTCCTTTTATATATACCCGAATCAACTTGATAATCAGGTTATCATTCGTCCCAATTATTGAGAAGTAGGTTAGATTACATTGAATAATCAATTACGTCTTAACACCAATTTGTTTAAGACAAATTGCAGTCGTTGCAGATTTGTACAATGATGCGTTCATTTCAAATGAACAAATAGGTTGAGTTTCAGACTTAATCATTTTATCTCATTTCTTTATCGGATTTGTGCTGCTGTGCATTTATTGTATTATATATATTTAAAAACAATGGACCTACCTAGGTAGTCTTAATATGATTTTGTTTAAGAAAAAGTGCAGTCCGTTGCAGATTTATACAATAAGGAATTCGTTTAAACTGAACAAATAGTTTCACTTATTGCAATACTTAATCATTTGATATCATTTATTTATCGGGTTTGTGCTGTTATGCATTTATTAGATGATATTTTTATTGTTCGTCAAGTTCCAGCAGTTTCTCACTTTGATACGTTTACTCACTATCACTAGTGTTCCAAGCAAACATGCGTGTCACGCAGATAAACGAGTTAACAGGGAGTTACCAGGGGAAAGTGAAACTCCCTCACACAGAAACAATTTTCAAGAGATGAAACGAAGCTTGAAGTCGTCTGGTGTGGATGTATTGATCAACCATTAGATTACTGTTTCCAAAAATCAGGAACGAACTGTTACTTTATACTTTGAGAGGACTCAGTATAAATCATTAACGCTTACTAAATAAGCTTTTCTCCCCTTAATAATTAAGGGGTAAGTGGAGATGCAGGAATTAAGATTTTACTGGGGTAAGATTAATAAAATAACGGAAAGATATGAGTCAAGGGAATATAAAGTGTGTAAGAAGATAAAAACGACTAAAAAATAATTCTTAAATTGTGTTACAAATTAAGGAAGCAGGTCGAGACAAATAATTCTTACCCTTAATACTACATGCTTGAAACACTCTTACATTTGTTTACCCTTAATAAACAAAATAATCTCGGTATCCATTTGTTTAAAATTTGCAGAGTAGTATACTTTTGTATTAATGTGTACTGACGTGTTACAACAAATAGATATTGAGGTCAGTATGTTTGTACCAAGAAATCAGATGATGTTGCTGAAATTACAGGAAAGTTATCAAACGTTGATTAAATGTCAAATATATAAGCTCGGGTTGTGTAGTACATTTTAGTCAGTACCTTAAGAGGTAGATTCTTGGCACTTTCATGATGGTGTCCATACTGAATTTTAGTATCTTGTGTTCAATTGTTGCAACAGCAACATCCACAGCAATTAAAATAAACCAGGGCCAATTCCTAACAGAACACAACAGAGGTAGACCTTTTAATTTTTTGATACATCGTTCTATATAATTTAATTCATTTTCTTTTAGATGAATGGACTGCGACATCCGCAACAATTATGTTCCCGAGTACCTTAGGGCCGAACAAACAACTTGGTTCAGCAAAGCAAACAGCAAATATATTCTTGACAATAAATAAAGATGTTCCGCTGGCAACCCTCATCGTGTATGAGAGCTGTGTGGAAAGTCAGCAGTCGCCAGAAGAAATGATAGCCTCGAATATATTTCCCCAACTCCGTAGAACACAAACCACTCCATCCAGATTGAAACAATCCTTTGCACTCTTCCCACACATTTTAAGTTCCTGCAAGAGAGTCCAAATTAAGTACGAATTAACCGATGATCAAACACAAGAATTGATATTTTCTATCTCCGTGCAATTCATTGTTGAAGAGCACAATGTGCCTTGAATTTTAAAACTGTCTCGTGTTTTTGGTATTTGTTAATGTCCTATAAGAAATTAAAGCGACTTAGTCACAATTCCTTTTTAAAATTGGAGTAAATATATATTGATTAGTTTATTAATGGAATACAATACTGTACCAATTGTAAATGCAAAATAATGTACGAGCAATAAAACCAAGTTTAAACATTCACAATCTTGAAACCTTGAATCAGCTTACGTCACTTGATTGCGTCACAGAACAGATTTGCAAGAATGAAATAATCTCTTGTACATTAAAAGTGATAATAAATATTGATATCAGTGATTTGGCAACGACATTGATTGCAATAGCACTTCATGTAACTTGATACGAGGTGTGAAAATTGGTTCTTCTTTAAATCAAGGATACTATGTGATAAATTAAACGATAGAGAAAATAAATGAACATATTTTCGTAATACAGACATTCCTTAGATTTTCAAAAAGTGGACTGAATTATCGTTCATAAACATGCTGAAGTTTTTAGTCCTATTTGAAATACATCATTTGATATTGTTCTTAAAAATACGCACTAATAATCATTCGTCTTAAGGGATTCTTGTTAAAAAAGAAGTCGTATTTAATAACTGTATGATAGCATTGCATCTAATGCGCTCTTTGTTTGTCTAAGGAATTAGATAAATATTAAGCATGTGGAGGTATATTCGTTATCATTAAATTATAATCAAACCGGACTGCGTGAAGTACTGTAATGATTATGATGTGTCTCTTTCATAACCCATGTAAAATTTATAAAATGCAAGTCATTCAAAAACTCAACCTTATTTGTTTACCCAAAACCATGTTTATCAAAAGACATTCGTTGCAGAAGCTGAAAAAATGTGTAAGTTTGTTTGTTTAAACATTTTAACCTTATCATCCATTGTTAAAAATAGGTTAGGTGCAAACACAAAATTTGCAACTCACCTGTTTTATATAAATTATTATAAAGTTTGAACATTCATTAAGCAAAGAAAAAAATGGGTTCAGTGTGTTAATTTAAGATACACTGCTAAGTTTGCAATTATTTATGGACATTGTCTCATATAAAAAGCTCAATTGGTGGAGTAGTCATTATTGAGTGTCTCGTACAGCAGGTTGTTAACACTGTTCCACAATGATGTCCAATGTTGCTGTTTGTAGTCTCTTGGCACTTCTGGCAACTGCAATTTCAGCAGACCTGAACTCAAGATCAAACCAACTTGTGCCGGACCTCCACAGAGGTAAAATTTTATATTCATTTATTAATTCACAGTTTTGCATTAACTAACTTCAATTCTTCTAGACGAATGGACACCAAATTCCACAACAATTGTCTTCCCTAGTACGTTATCTAGAGGCCAAGCTGTTGGTCCAGCGACGTACACGGCATGTTTATACACAACGATACGGCAGGATGTACTTCTATCAACATTCAACGTAATTGCACACTGCTTGGATGGAAGTCCATTGCCAGATGAGTTGCTTGCGTCAAAAGTATTTGACAATCTTAGGAAGACACATGACCGTCCGTTTATTATGAAGGCATCATTTAAACTTTCCAATCAATTCCTAAAGACCTGCAGAAGAGTCAAAATTGAATTTGTGTTTATTAATGATGACACAGAGAGCCAAATATTTTTTCTATCAGCAGAGTTTCCTGTTGCACATCAGAACGAACCTTGAAATACCAAAATGTTCCCCAAAAGTATATTTTAAACGTCGCTAATTAGAAAAATCTTTGTTTCCAATTGTCACTGGAGATTAATTATGTCATCAAGAAGTACATTCTATTGTAATTTAATATTGCAAGTGTGTAAAATAATCTTAACTTGCCTTTGTTTAGTAAAACTAAATGTGTTCACCAGACACCTCCGGTATATGATTATGTTAAGGTTTAAATTGCTTTGTTCCGGGTCTTTCTGCTCTAGGGTTGACTATGATGAACAGTTTAGATAGCCTTTAGGTGAAGTAGAATTCTCTAGAAGCTACTGAGCTTCTTCAATATGATTCATAATATGTAGATGCGTAGTTATTCTTTATCAACTACAGATTCAGTTTTGAGTTAATTGTCAACCTCCAGTCATTGCACATTGTGTTTAAATAAATGCGTCACAGCTAACCACTATTCACTTCGATGCTCAATATTCTTATATACAAATTTTGTATCCAGAATTTTAAAACCGTGTAATTCAAATGTTAATTTACCAAAATAGCTGAATAAAGAATAAGAATTATTAAAATATCCGGTGGAGAGGAATCCCTGGTTAATCTTTTTAATCCTAATCATTCCTGTGGAGTAGAACTACGACAAATTGTTTCTGTGTTGTCACCTCTTTCTCTGTATTGGCTTAAAGGCTACTAATGTATAACGATTAAGCATACTCATCAATACATTCATATCCCAATAAGTTTGTGCATCTTTTAAGGAATTGAGGCAAACAACTTTTTCCAACTGGTCCGTTTCTTAAATTAAAAGCATTGTGCCTTATTGCTTAAACAAGATTACTACTGTAACCTCCACCGAGTCACAAACTGGAGGGGAAAACAACTTTATCTTCGAGCAACACTATAAAAAACTGCTTGTGACGAAAGACACGAGGCTTTTAATATTAAAATCCTTTTAATTAAGCCGAGAGTGAATTAGCATAACTCGTTCGAATGAATGTACAGCCGACCTTCAATCTCCTTCGCATGTAGGAGAATCTTTTGGTCAGTTCATCTTCCCCTGTCAGCCATGCTACTTGTGTTCAGTCTCTCCGTGCTCTTCGTTCTGGTGGAGGGAGTCTCACCTTCCCCCTCAAGTGACCTCAGCTTCGTCTTCAACGTCGTCCCGGCCATCCAACCCAACCAGAATGTGACCTTTGTCCTCACCACACGAAACGTATCCCCTTCTGCTTCCTTGAGACTCTCTTTCGACATCCTTAATACACAAACCAACGAGACAATTGCATCTGTCGACTCGAAAGAAGTTCCTCCGGGTGGCGAAGGGAAGAAGGATGTTTGCCTGGAGATTCCAGGTGATGTCTCAAGTGGCCCCTACGCCCTCCGCACTCGCTCCTTCAGCCTCAACCACCCCCACCCACCACAATTGGAGGAGGAGGTGCTGCACAAGCTTCATTTGGACCTCAGGAACTCCACAATCTTAATTCTTGTGGACAAACAAGCAAATGACTACGTCCAGGGGGACACGGTGGAGTTCAGTGTCCTCGTCCTGGACAAACAACGGAGACCTTTTCGAACGGAGAAGAATGTGAGCATTTCCATTTGGAGAAGAAGTCCAGAACACTTCCTCATCAGGAGATTCCCACAAGTCTCAATCAACCCGGGCAAACCACTCGTCACTGGACACTTCCAGATTCCTCAGACTTTCTACGAAGACCCTGAAACTAGAGAGACCTTCCAAATCCTCGTGACCCTCGACGAAAGGTCCCCTGACGACCCTTCCACCCCCTACAGCCTCCTTACCGTCCCCCAATCTCCTTACGAGCTTTTGGATCTCGAAGAATGGTCCCTTTTCTATTCATACGGACTTGCGTCAGTCTCGACGGAAAGCTCGAGTGCTCCGCCCACAGAAGGAGTGTCAGTGACCCTGGGAACTCTGTTTGTGAGCCTCAGTGACCCTCAAGTGAACGTGAAGGTCAAGGTCACCAATCCCCTCGGCCTCCATTCCTCCTCAGGACAATGTACGTTCGAGTACCCCGACCTTTTGAGGTCCAAGTGCATCTCAGACAAGAAATATTCGAGGAACTTTACTCACGGAGAGTTCTCCACTCGCGTTGACCTGAGCGAGACCTTTGACCCCGAATGCTTAAGACAGAACGAATTGTCCACTCGCGCGTCCTTCAGCTTCCCACTCCGCTTCGTCTGCACGGACAACCAATTCCCACAACATGTTTACAAGACGTACAGTAAGCATATTTCGCTGTCCGTGGGGAACTTTCGTGTCTCCCACGTCACTGTGAACTCTTATGAGGGGCCAAGTCTCGTCTTCCGGGTGACTGGAAAGGACTTGCTTCCTGTGGGGTCAGAGGTCACTGCAGGGAAGGTCCTCCAAGTGACCTACGTCTTCCTGAACGGATCTGAAGTGACGTTCAATGAGACTCTTCTTGAAGGGGGATTCGGTGAACACGTCCTCAAGGACCTGATCGACCACGCCGACTTGTCCCACTTGACCGCAGAGGTCAAGGACTCCGGTTCTCTAAGAATCTACAAGTGCAACGGATGTCCTGAGAAGGTGGAGGGTCAAAGGTCACCGGCCATGTGGCTCACGCATTCAAACAATAAAAGTGTCGTTGCTGGACAGAGCGCAGAGGTTACAGTTGTCTCATCTTCCCCCGTCACTCACTTCCACCTTCGCCTAACGAACACCCGCGGTAACAAGTGGGAGGAGTTGGAGCCGGTGACCCCGTTGATGGTCAGTTCTTCTCGATTCGTGACCTTCGTGAACTTGACCTTCAGTCAAGACATCGCGCTGGTGGAAATCATTGGGGCGGACCTCGCGTTCTCCGTGGAGCCTGAATCTGTTTCTCCCGTGGAGATCAACGACGCTGGAAAGCCACTCGTCCTATTGACTCCTCCAAAGACCGCGGGGAGTTTGAAAGTGTTCGGAATCTTCGCTCAACCTCATTCGGCTAATCCGCGGTTCAGCATTTCATCGTTTCGAACATCTCAACCAATCGGTCTGTGCCGAATAACTGCATCTAGGAGTTCAAGCATTTCTTGGCCACCACCCTGCGCTACTCTGCGTCGTATGGAAACAATAAATGGCAGCAATGTTCCTGTAATTCCAATCCCAGACATGGAAATCACTGGAAAAGGTGCTGAGGACATTCCAGCACAACTGCATTCCGAACTGTTGCCGCAAGAGTTTAAAGACGGGTGGCTTTGGAACTTCTCTTAGATGCCATCAGACTTGCTTTTTATCAGAGCATTTGTGCCTCTAGACTCTACACGCGGTCACGACGTCTTTGGAGTCCTCATTGATGACCTCCATGGACTCCGAATGTCCCAACCAACGACCTTTGACCCCAAGACACCCTTTGATCTTCACATTAGGAAACACAATTCCACGGAGCCTGAGATTCAGAGATTCACTTTCCTCAACAACTCCAACAAAACGTTAAGCAATGTGACTCTGTTCCAAACAGACCTTAACAAACGTATCGCCTTCCAAGGGCCGCCAGGGGACTTGTCCTTCACTTCCAACTCGTCGCTTCCCTTCTCCGTCCCTCCATTCGGTCACAAACACTTCAGCACTTCATTCGCACGCCACAGA
This sequence comes from Isotomurus graminis, assembly GCA_034696565.1. Taxonomy (NCBI): domain Eukaryota; kingdom Metazoa; phylum Arthropoda; class Collembola; order Entomobryomorpha; family Isotomidae; genus Isotomurus; species Isotomurus graminis. The sequence continues at coordinate 13,623 of JAQGAB010001461.1, forward strand.
CACGGAGTGGTCGACTTCCAAGCAGTCGCATCAGTCGACGGTTTCCACTCTGCCAGACAAACGAAATTCTTCGTGGATCCGACGCCAACCGACTTCATCGCGTCATTCGACGTCCTCATTCACCACGCCAACCAAACTGAGTCCACGGAAAGTCTCACAATCCCCACAGATGTCGTGGAGCAGCTGAAACCCAACATTTCTTACCGCGTCGACGTCTCCGTGTCGTTCAACTTCCTTCCGGACCACTTCAGACACTTTGTGAGTGACGCGCGTTTCAACAGACCCAACCCTGTTGCCGTCGCTGGACTTCTTCCGCTGTTCTCCTCCCTGGGAATGTTGACCCCGACCAACCAACACATCCTCACGGAGTTTGTGACCTCAAAACTGACGTACCTTAATATATCCGACCTTTCCGGTTTTGACAATAACACTCCAGATGTACTCCTAAGTCTCTTGAGGCTTAAAGACTTCCAAGACGGGATAGTTGACCTTAAAACGCTCTCTGACCTCACCCATCTCGTCCTTCAAGACTTCTTTCTCAAGGTCACTCAGAATGTAACAAAGTCCGCCAACTTTGCCATTCATTCCTGCGATGTCCCGTTGGAATTTTTCAGCAAAACACAAACCATCCTGGCTCTCCATGCCGCCTTAAACCACAGCGCCTTAATCTTTCCACACAACTCTTCCTTTCAGGAACAAATCTACCGCGCAGTTGCAGAAGGAACAGAAGTTATGGTGAACGTCGCTTCTTCTTCCTCGGCGACTCCGCTGGACATTCTGGCAACGACGCATCTCCTCCAGACACTCGGACACTCCAGAGCTCCAGAGTTGGTTGCCCTCGCGACTCCAATTAATTCTCAACGGATTCAGAACAATTGGAAAAGCGATGTGGATTATCCAAACGAAACCCGCCACGGTCCGCCTTGTCCAAAGACAAAAGGGGTTGAGAAGTCTTTAGCGCTGCTAATCCAATCGCACAATGGGAACCTGAAGGAGGCGTTCACTATCGCCAAAGCCCTTGCAACGCAACCGGGTGGTCCTCGACACTACATCACTCTCCACGCTTTCACAACCTTTGCAAAGCGTGCAGGGACTCACAAGTTTTTAAACGACCGAATATCCGTGCGGCTACAGGAGACTTTTTGGAAGGTTGGAAACGAACTTGAACTGAATATTCGTGGAAGAGGAACCGCGCTGGCCCGGATTAAATTCTCCCAGGTCCCCGGAATCTTGAACGGTTTCTAAATTTGAGCTTCGTGTAAAAGGTCGTGTGGTCTTTCATCTTTATGTCAATAAAGTCGTTTAGATAATTTGAAAGTGCGCCCATAAAGGTTAATTGGAATATTTACGTTTTGAATCTATTCATACAGAAACTGCATATTAACAATGGTTGCTGCAAGTCTCTCAATGTGTTCTGCATGTGACTGACCTCTATAAATAAATCGCTACTGTTCTAAGGAAATTTGATAAATAAGTGCTGCTAACACGGGTGAAGTTTGAATTACGTAAGAATGATTATCGTGTACAAATAGTGACTACAGTTAGCATTGCGTGTTAAGTTTCACACTGAATGTTTAACCTACTCCTCTCACGGCTTTCGTAAGTTGAAAGAACTGTATAACTACTGTCAAATCTCAGCATTCCTAGAAGAGGTGAAAGTGTTAATTAAGGTTCTGCAGCTCCACAGGATTCTGATGAGACAACTACTAACACCTTCATTGGTGTTACCTTTTTGAGTTCAAAGAGAGCATCCAATTGGAAGTTCAATTTGAAGTCTCAAATGCTTTTAAACCTACATAAGGATTTGCTCTTGTGAGATGCAAACATCGTCCCTGCGCATCTCCGTTAATATCTCGAACATACCAGATTCAAAGGATTCATATTTGAGTTTTGGACAAGGAGCTCGAAATTGTATTGGTAAGGTGACAATTGAAGGGTACACATTAGCAATTGTTGCATATTTGTCTCTTGTTTTTGCAGCGAAACGATTCGCTCTGATGGAAATTAAAGCTGCAGCTGTTCACATTCTCATGAAATTTAAAATACAAACAAGTGACAAATTCCCCTTTTGATGTGGGAAGCAGTCAAGGGAGCTGAGAGTTTTTGGAAGGATACAATTGCGCGCGATTCATTCCCGTTAGTGAATAACTAAATAACCTTAGAAATAATAATAGATTAGAAAGATGTGGTAAGTTGGCTCCCTGGAAAGTTATAAACACATTTTGAAAGTGCTACTAGAAGTTTCTCTAACTCTACAAGTATTTTGTTCCTCGTTAGATTTGGGATTACATATAAGCTGTAATATCCAGGAATAGGCAACAAAACAGCTGAAGAACATAGTAAAGGGAGAGTACAAAGAAATTAAACTTAAAAGATAGTTTCCAACCGAACCGAACATGTTTTTCGCAAGCAATTTTTTTTTCAGTTGAGTGAAAAAGGTTTTTAGAAATATTGTGATGTAATCTGAACCTGTTTTTGAATATTTTTGAAAAATTAAACTAACAATACAGCTGTTTCAGTTGTTGTTTGTATGTTAAAAAAGTGATTCTACAATGGCACTGTCCCATTAGGAATTGTGGTTTTTAACATAGGGCGAGATGGAGTTTTTTCTCCTCTCCTCCTCCTCCACTCGCTCCACACAACCCCA
>JAQGAB010001462.1:0-16255 GCA_034696565.1 Isotomurus graminis
AGTACCCGTTTATTCTCTTCTGCCTGAAATTGCCAACTGTTGGTCATGGTTTGTATTCATGGTTCTCTAATCTTTCAGTCGACTCTAGCTTACTGGAGGAAGTCCTCTGAGTATTCCCAGAAGGTCACTCAGTCTTTCTTCAAATCCTGGAGCAAAGCAGTTTGGGTTAACAGCAACAAAACCCTGACCCAGATTTGCTGGAACTGAAGCTGTCATCCATTTTCTCACATTGGGTCCGTATGCCGCACCTGAGATAATCCGAGTCATGCCTCAGCTCGTCTATTTTAACAACCGTCCAAACGGAATAGAATATTCACCTGCCATAATGCCACAGAACAGCTCAACAGCAGTTGCTAGACCGTATCCTTTGTACCCTGAATTCAGTTCAGTCCCTCCCAACGGCAAAAGCGACGCTGCCTTCATCGCCACTGACGGATCTTCGGTTACTTTCCCTTCGGTGTCTAACGCCCATCCTGGTGGAATACGCTCGCCCTTACGCTTCTGAACTTCTACCTGAAAATTATCTCATTAGCAAAAAATTGTATTCATGAGAATTCATCTTCATTCTTGATTTCTCACTTTCCCAACTGCCACAGCACTTGTGGCCATGTCCAACACGAAAGCGTCTCCATTCTTTGCCGGAGCTCCTATCGTGATGGGGTTGGTGCCTAGTGCTGGCACTTTACTACGTGTGGGAGTCAAGAAGGGGCTGGTGTTTGTGAAGGACAGTCCCTGAAACAATTAGTTTAAAATTAGGATGATGCTGAACGTTTGGATTCTGTCGACTCACGATGAGACCGTTCTGTATGGCGGAGAGTGAGTACCACCCAGCAATACCGTAATGATTGGATCCTTTCGCAACTACCCAACCTACTCCTGCGTCTTTGGCCTTCTTTATCGCCACTCCCATCGAGAAATTCCCAACTACAGGTCCAAGGCCATTTCTCCCATCTACAAATGCGGTTGCAGCTGTTTCCTTCAAAATCTCAGGTTCTATTGAGCCATCGCATATTCCGGTCTTTATGTCATTGACGTACATCTCTAAAACAAGCGTCCTTTATTCAAACGGTCATGACTTGGTAACTCCTTGACATCTTGACGTACCGAGTCTGTTAAGTCCGTGAGAATAGTGGCCCCTGTAATCTGCAGCAGCCAAGACATCTGCCAGCTGAGATGCATGTGCATGGGGTGTCCCGACCTTAGCCATGGTATCGATTATGAAGCGTTTGACTTCAGACAATGGGATCAAAGGTACACTGGCATTTCTCTGGGAAGTTAAGGACATAAGCCTCCGTCCACAGCTTCCACATTGCCTCACATCTGATGCTCTCAGAATCCTCAAAGTTTGCAGCACTACAAGCCAATTTGCATACAGAAATAATTAATTTCCTAACCAGGAGGACGAACAGACGATACAAATAATGCCATTTATGTAGTTTTAATTTTGAAGAAATAACCATAGCCATACGTACTTTTGGTGGTTTAGGTTTGACATACAACTTGTGAACAGCCTGGAGATGAGGGAAAGACTGGAGTTGTTTTGGGCTACCTGTTTATCCTTTTTTATTTAGTACATTGCATGTTACGGTATGTATATTTGCTGTTCATCTCTGCGCAATGTAATGAATGACATTGTAAACTAGTTTTCAAGGCAAACTCATTTTTGTGAACAGGGAATCCACATATCACATCATTCGATGAGAATCAGAGATAACTGAGGATGGTCCACTGGTCAGTGGAATTATCTCATTTAAACCTTTTTGTCTATTCACTCAACTGCTTTGTGGACAAAGAAAAGTTGTATTCTTGCTTTCATCACGTCATTCTTCATTGCTTCCTTTTCCAGCCGAATTCATAAAGTGTGGCACAAAATGTGACAAAATGTCCGATTGAGGATTTCAAAAAATTAATACTCCGCAACGGTGTATATCTGTCCTTATGCCATGAGTATTATTTGTATTATAACTCGAATCATACATGACATCTAAAACAAGAAAATACGATGTAGATAAAAAAATCAAAATTATTAAATATTCGCAGATCAGGTAAAATATTTGTTCGAGAATTTGTTTTTTTATTCTCATTGACGAAGGACATGAATAAGCACAATTAATTAAAGTAGCTTAAAAGTTAATGACAAAATAGTTTCAGGTAATGAATGTTCACAAAGTGAAGGATATTTTAGAACTAAAATTGCACAGTCGCTCACAGACACTCTCTTTGGGATAGTAATACAATTAATCGTATCTCTTTAGTGAACGTTAATTAATTGGAACGTTACAACATCAAATTATGTATGAGATAGTTTAATACTGAAATAAATATCAGATACTTCAAGAATTATACTCGAAATTATTTAGTGGATCACAAAAATTGTCATGTCATCGAAATCGTGTGAGTTACATTTGATCATTACATTAAAACTACATTCAGTAAGTCTATTGAAGTTTTCAACCCCTATTATTCCCATACTACGTAATTCTATACGCAATAATATGTTATTTTTCCACATTATTCTAAATCTAAGTTAGCAGCTGCCTCAAGGATACTTTCAAACGAGAAAGGGGCAAATGGGTATCCACTTCCCACGTAGAACTTATTCTGGAACTCCACCCTGAGAAATACAAGAAATAAACGTTAATTTCTACTCCAGTTTATAAATATTTCAGCTTGCATGTTTAAACACCACAAAAACTTACCAATGCAAACGTAATGTGTGCAGAAACGCTGATAGCCCTTCCATTAGAACCAGAATTCCAAGCGTCAGAGTAGCCCACGCTGCAAAAATCGCCCACAGAACGATTCCTCCATACCAAGAGGTCTGAGCAAGACCAATCCTCATCACCATTCCCCAAAGAACTTCGCTGAGTTCTAAAAAAGTTCATAGAGATATAATGAAACAAGGCACTTATAAAAACTTCTGGATCGCATTAAGGTCTGTGTTAACTTACGCGCATGAGCAAGCGATAAAGCCCACAGACGCAAGTAGCTGGCGGTGTTTGAAACACATCCAAGAACATATTCAATGGTGTGTATTGCTTGATGAATACAGACGTCTTGAAATTCCTCCTCTCCATGAGGATCAGGTGGAGGAGGCTGCGCTTGCTGTTGCTCCATCATTCCACCTTGTCCATCCTCCACAAGTCCAGTAGTTTCCGTCTTAACCCCAACGCCTCCCGCCAGTTGCCTTTGCTTATAGATGAGGTATGGCTTCCCAGCTAGCATCCAGGGGACGCACAGAAGCCCAACCAAGACGAGAAACTTTTGGAATCCTTCTTGGCCTGCGTACATGTAAGGCCAACAAGTAGTCGTGTCACCTTCAGGAATTCCTTCGGGGGGAAGAGAACTCTTGAAAAGAACCATGTTGATGAAGGTAATCAAAATACTTGGAGCGCAGTGTGCTCCTTCCTGTCCATCTGTACACAATAATCCCCATATTAATATTACATTAAAAATTCAAGACATGAGATTGTCACTTTGAATATAAACAGGTCAGAATAAGCACTCACCTAAGAGAGCTGAGTAGGCGGTCCATTTGTGGAACACAAGTAAACACAAATAGAAGAACAAAAAGGTCATGAATATGACTTGTGGGATGAATTCACAGATGATGTTGATCCTCCTTTGGAAGAACCGGTGGTTCCATAGCGAAATCGACACTCCAAAGAGCATATGGACAACTCCCACTATAATGCTGACTTTCATTTTGTACGCATTTAGAAACTGAATTTTATTTTCAGCCAGCTGCCACACAGGGTCGATTCCAATGGGAGGAGATGTGTCGTAAAACGCATCTCTCGGGTCCAGCATAACTTCTTTTTCGTGCATGAGTCTCATTGTGCTGTACGGAACGTACCACACTGACCCAAAAATGTTGACAGATTTGGAGAAGACGTCGTTGTAGATCAGACCAGTGTACATCGAAAACATTCCCATCAAAACAATGATGTATCTCCCAGCAAAGAATATATTCCAAATCTTAATCAAATATTAACAATTAAATTCATTGTACACTTGTGTTATTGAACATTGTTTAATGAAAGAAATTCAGATTACCTCAGAGTTGGACTTTTTATTCATCAGCGGCTTTTCATTCATGATCATCCACGCTGCAAATGCAGCCATGATAGCTCCATGACCAACATCGCCAAACATCACGGCGAACAAGAATGGAAAGGTTATAATGGCGTATGGGGCTGGATTTGCTTCTCTGTGGTACATTATCGTTGCATGGTCAGTGATAAACGCAGATAACGCTTTCAACAATAAATATTGATGATTATATACCTGTACGTAGCTACTCCATAAGCGTCAACCAACGCTTGAAAGCCTCTTGTAAACTTATTTAACCGAAAATGAGTGGGTGGAGTTTCTCGTGTTTCCATACGGTTAAGGATTGGTGGGACAGAAGATCCAGAGCGTTCCTATAGGCAAGCAATTAAAAAAAATACTTCAAGAATTCGTTATTTATATTTCTCACTAACAGTGCCTCGTCGCAAAGCATGATGGATCGCCTCCAGATCCGCACAAGGAACCCAAGCTTCGGCGATGAGACACTTCTGGGTGACATCCAAGTTGAACAGATTTAATGTGTGGTAAATTGCCTTGATTTTCCTAACCTGCAGACGACAAGACATTCGTCAGTGAAAACCTAAAAGCATCTAGCTGCCGACGCCAAAAAGTATCTATGAACTTACTTTGGTGAACCATGGGACAATATTTTTAGCTGCAGCCGCTAGGACACGGTGTCTGTGGTCAGTTGTTTGACTCAGAACCTACATTCCAGTTAATGAGACATTAAGTAAGCAGCATAATCAGCTTCGATAACAAATCTTAACGTCGTACTGTGTTAAGGTCTTCTATACGTGTCATCACTCCCACAGCCATTTCTCTCCTGTCTAGCGGTGTCTCTGGGCATGGATAAAGAGTACCTCGGAAACCTTCGCAGATTTTCTTTACTCGAGTTTTCAGCTGCTCTCCTTGGAAAAATATTATGAAAACGGATTTGTAAGCCGATTCTCCCTGCATTAGAACATTAGAAATTAGAGACAGGAATTACTATCAAGTTTCTCAAGCTGTAATTTTTACCGTTGCAGGGTCACACAGCGGGTCGTCAATTTCAGCTTGCCGCAAATACACATTACCTCGACAGGCACGCCACAACATTCGTTCAAACGCTGGAATCCTCTCCCTCAGAATGACACCTGCGACAAAGCTAAACGACACACAAATTATTACAATTTGTAAACCAGAGTATGCTGCCCAAATATGGCTCTTCGGGGTGTTATACCACTCCTACATCCTGATGCGAAAGGTTAGTTCGATAACTCCATTTTTAGTTAGGATGGATTGGAAATACTTAATTCTGTCTAGTAATACCCTAACTGTCCTTGTTTGGCGATTTCCATCATGTGAGAAGTTGTGGGGAGGTCACCTCCACTTCCCAAGACAGCTTCATCTATTAAATTTGCCGTCATAGACTCGTCCACATCCCGGGTTTCTCGCTTTGAAATAATAAAGCTTATATACCTTTTGAACTAATTGAAACAAGATTGTGCACAGATAGACACTGCAAGATTTAAAGAGGATAGGAAAGTCAGACAGTGCTGGAAAGAATGTGCTGCTTTAGTTAGAAAAAGATTTCTCATCAAACACACAGATTTCCTAGTTGGTAGTTAATATCACCTCACACTAGTTCATCCCATTCGCTCATCAGAATTTCACTTAATTCCATCTCACACACCCAAAAAGAGTAGTTAAAAGCTGCGCTGAGTAACCTTTCGCTTCAAGAAGAGCCTTACCCAAGCATCACGGCAGTTAAGCATTGGAAAACTTACCCAAGTTTAAGTGACTGCCCACCAGCCCTGAGCCCTTCTTCCCCAAGGAGTGCCTGCTCATCTCCATCTCTTGAAGGATCAGCCATCTGCAGCCCCAAAGTATTCAAACTCCGTGAAGCTTTTGTTAGCAAATACGCGTCGTTTGTGCAAAATTGCCACTCTGCCTAGGCGCATCTCAAGCATCGTGTAAAAGCAGTGGAGCGCAGTCATTCCAATACGGTGAACGATGAAGGAATAGTGCAAAATGCAAAAGCAAATAGAAAAATAATAATATAAAATGAACAAAGCATACAAATCAAATTACTACACAGGTTTCAACTACGGATAGCCAGAAATCGAAAACGAAATCATATAAAAGCGTCTCCGAGAAATCGTACCTCGTCAAAGAACACTTGCGTCTTCTTCAGGATGTGTTTCAGTTCCGTCAATTCCAAGAAATTCCTTTTCAAAGCCTCAGCATTTTGGTTTACTTCGCGTAGTTCATTTTCCAGTTTTTCAAAAGTGGCCTACCAAAACGGTTCATAAAACTTACACAAGAATTCAACTATGCGTGTTACCGTAGGCAAATTTATTACCTCCAAGTCAATCATTTCACGCGGCTGAGGAGCTTCAATAAGTTCGGAACTTTCCATGATGGGGATTCCATCCTTCTTAATTTCTTTCTCAAGATACCTCAGCTTCCTCTCCATTTCATCGCATCTTCTCACTTCATTAACAAACTTCCTCTGGAACGCATTAACGTCTGGATTCAACTAAAAACAAAAACACGGGTTTTTTTAAAATAAATTACATCAATTTGTTAAACGCTTCATAACTATGCCACGCAATACTTACATCTCGAAATTGAGCCAGCCCAAGTTCACCCAGTTCAGAGACACAAGCATAAGCAGCTTCGCTCTGGAGGAACAACTGGCATAAAGCCATTTCCTCTGACCTGAAAAGTGACCCCATCTTCGACGGATGTCAAATCTTAATCAATAATTAAGATTAAGGTCTTCCCAAAGACATCTAATAAACTCTTTCTTCCTCCACCGCAGGAACTGAAGATTGGGTTGGGCGTGTGTGTGTGTTGGTTGATCGATCGCTTTCTCCGGGAGGGAAATCCGCTTTCTACTTTCTCCTCCGGAAAAGCAACGGCGCGAACGGAAAATTCAAATTAAGTCTGTAAACACACGGAAAATGTTTATGTGTGAATGAATGAGTCATGTCCACCCCATTTCACCTGTCTGCATTTACAAGATGTAAAAAATAAAAACAAACCTCCTGGATCTGTTGTTAAAGAGCTGAGCTGCTTATTAATATTAATGATGATGATGACTGCTGCGTGTTTTAAGTGGACTGATCGACCGTGAGGGAGGAGAGGAGATAAATATAGATTTCACAATTACTCCACAACTTCATACACGTCACATGCATAAACACACATTATAAATTCCAAACCACGGAGCAACATTAATGTGTGTTACAACAGGTGTACTCACTCTGTGTGTTAAGTAAACGCAGCTGATGACGAGGAATGGGCAGGTGAGTGTGAATCATTTCTTTTGAGCTCCCGCCGACAATTGTGGTTGCAATTTGAGTCGAATTTATGCAACGAAAAGATTCAGTCTTATCAATTTCTTGACATATTCAACTAAAAAATTGATGACATTAAAATCATTTATGGAATTAAATGCTCATGCAGTTTTATAAGCAGGAAACTTAATTCATCTTATAGTAAATCGCAATATCTTTGTTTCTTAAGCATCTCACAATTCCCAGTGTCAGGCGCAAATTATGAATCTGAATCAGTGAGATATTTATTGTTTTCTTCACTTTGTGGTTGAAATTCGACACGAATGATCGATTTATTCGACAAGGCTGATAGGAGTGTTGTTATCAAAAGAAGAGGTGAGGGAACATGATCGAAACTTGCACGAAACGTCGGATGATCCTGTCCATAGTTGGTCTTGCAGTGTGAGTGAAATCAGTAATCACGTCTCGTTAAATTTAATACACAAGTTAATGTGGTTAACATTGTGATTTGTACTAATTTGTAGATTGACCGTAGTTGTGCTCATCTTAGAGGCAAAACTAACTTCCAACTCTACCTACGGGTCCGAGACGCCTCAGCCGCTGGTGCATATTAATACAAGTTAGTGAAACTTACTAATTATTTGGATTTTTTAACAGAATGGGTAATGTAAGAATGTAAGTAAATGAAAATTATTCATAACTATTCTATAATTCTAAAGGTGGAGCGAAATCACCGTCGCCGTTATCTTCCCCGTCCACTTCTGCAGAACCAAACACATCCTGTGACGTGTACTCTGTCGTACAACCCTGTCAACCGTGTACAGGTACGTGAATCATCAGCCAACACGTTCATACAACATTGTTTGCATAGATTAGCAGGATGTGCAGGTGATTAAAATAATTCTTTGTTTTTCTTGTGCAGCGTTTGAAATAAACAGCAACTATCCAATTGCCTGTCAAGCAACAGGTTTCAAAGAAGTTATCAAGTGTAGTTCGTCTGAGAGATCTGAAATACGAAGGTACTGCTTCAAGTTTTGCATGTGGTTGTAGTATTTTATTTTATTGTTATTGAACCAAACTATTTAAACAACGGTATCTGCATTTTTCAGCTGTTCTCTTACCTTGGCTCGGGAAAAGACACGTTTCTTAGTGTTTGAGAGTTTATCTCTCCTGCTGTTCGTTTTGTCTTACTCATACTCGAGGCTAAGACGGAGTCAACTAGAACGCAAAACAATCAAAGAAATCGAACGTAGATTGGCAGCTGGTCATTAAATTCGCCAAACCTGCAAACAATTGGGTTAAAAGAAGAAATCGACGTTGTCCTCTGTATTTCAGTTACGGATTGTAGCAGCATTTAGACATTTACTGTCAGTATTTTGTTAAACAAGGTATGATGAAAAATAAATTATATATTTTAAATCTTCATCTAAGCAGTATTTCTTGCGAACTTATTGAATTTTGGATGAATCCCATTGTGGCATATCGAGAACTTCGTATGTATTTTTTAATTATTTTTTTGTTTTCTTTTGAATTTACCAAAGATTCCTGACTTGACAAGGACATTATAATGAAAAATTCTTCTTATACCAAAAAGAAGGAAAGTAGAGAAAAGTCAAAGCGAGAGTTTGATGAAGGCAGCATTGCTTTCTTTCTGAATCTTCAGCATCAACCGATATTAATCATCCCCGAGTCAAACAGCTTGCAGGAACATCACCACCTATCTTCGTTTGTTATACTTTGGGTGATCGACACTTTAGATCTTCGTCCACACCTCACTGTCCGAAAACAACTTAAAGAAAACACCATTAATTCGCCTGACTCTTCCAACGGTATATTATGCCATCCACCTTATGTGTATTTGGAGGACAAGAATTACACAATATGTGGAATGAGTTCTATTCTGCGGTTCATCCTCAAATTCGTCTCTACAAAGCTTGGCACGGAAGAACAGGAAAAATCCAGAGACAGAGGAGCGTTTATTGAGGCCCTGCTGGGGTTCCGCGGTGGATGTCTTCAGGCCTGCAAGGAAGTTTCAGTTTGGACTAATTTTTGCGAGGAAGAAGCGCTTGACCTTTTGTTACTCAAGAACTGTGATGAAGAAAATATCCCTGACGCTCTTTATCATTTTGAGAGTCATTTATCTTCCCCTGTACGTCTATTCAACGCAATGAAGCTAAGTGAATCACCTCCTCACATCTTCGCTGAAGGACCAGAGATGAATTTGAGTGACTTGATACTTTTTCCGGCCATATCGTCCACGATAGAAAAAATTGGGCAAACTAAGTTTCTCGAAACTTTTCCTCTAACGTGGGCTTGGTTGAAACGATTGCAGACTGAGTTAGGGTTGATGTCATCCGAGAATGTGTGTCCCATAAAGTCTGAAGCAGCAAATTCTAATCCTGCAACTGAGTGTTTGTCCTCTACAATGTCTACAACTTCATCTTTGTATAAAAAAGACCCTTCAAGGGACAGGAAAGGTCATGACAATAACAAATTCTTCACACGACAGAAAGATGTCGAACTGGCCTTACTCGCAGTAGATAACTTGCAATTGGGACAAGATTTCTTACCAATTAAGGTCAGTCTTAGCACTTGATAGCTTTATTGACGTAGCGTAAATGTAACCGTGGATTTGCAACGTAGGAAGTGGAAAGCACCGTGGACTGGGAGCAGCTACCTGCTGAAGTAAACCCCTGCGGAGGGTTCCTTCCAGATGGACGTAAAGATAGAAAAGGATTGCAAGTAGGAGCAATGGCTTTGCAGATTCAGAAAGTGGTTGAGGAGCTGAGACTGAGGAAGGAATTTCACTGTCCTGTGTAAGCTTCATGAGCTAATTGATTTTTTAAGTTGGGAAAATAAGTTTAACATTGAATTTTACTGGTTTCAGGAAGGTTGTGGACTTCTGTGCAGGCGGAGGTCACGTGGGGCTTTTGGTCGCTGCATTATTGGGTAGTAAAGTGAACGTCATTTTAGTCGAAAACAAGGCTGAGTCCCTTAGAAGAGCCAGTGAACGCGTTCGTTCGTTGGGGCTTTCTAATGTATCATTAGTAGAATCAAACTTGGACTACTTCATTGGCAATTTCGATGTAAGATACTTCATTACTAGAAGTGTACAGCATATTTTGTGCATTCCAAGCTAACTGAAGTCAAATTGTGTATAACAGGTCGGTGTAGCTCTCCATGCTTGTGGATCAGCAACTGACTTGGTCCTCCTGAAATGCATCACTCATAGTGCGTCCTTCGTAGTGAGTCCATGTTGCTACGGGGCAGTGACTAATCAGCCTCCGGTCCTATGTTACCCCCGTAGCAAATTTCTCGCAGGTCAAGTCAACTTGGATACATATCTAACACTGGCTCACACAGCTGATCAAACACATGGAAAGAACAACGCGAAATCCAACCAAGGACAAAGAGCCATGATTGCCATCGATTCGGACAGACTAATGTACGCTCAGGACAATGAAAAAGACTGTAATATCGAAGGGGCCTACTCCTGCTCTTTGGTAAGAATGCCTGAAGAAGCTACACCAAAGAACCATATTCTCGTTGGAATCATTAATTCGGCCGTATTTTCCACTGTTCCATGACTTTGATACTTAAATTTAATCTTCTATACGCATGAAATAATAAATGCTATGATTTATTTTATTGTAATTTCTGTCTTACGTCTGGTGCTATTGTTTGCATTGCTTCCTGAATTTTTAATTCGACATCGGGGGAAAAGTTACGAGACATGCAGTCGGTTAGGAAAATTAGAAACAAGGAAAAAAATCACTACAATTGAAATAATAATGAAAAATTGAAAAATTAATGATTATGGATTAAAATATTGCAAAAACTAGTAGATTTATTTCTATCATCTTTTTGACACAGGTCTAATTCTATAACACGAATAGACAATCAGATAGCTCAATTCAATGAGTACAATCCTTCATAGATAATAATAATAAATCTGACATGAACGAACACAATTATGTACAGATCATTCAGTTCAGATTAACGGCTGAATTTCTCCATGCAGTGGATAATCTACGCTCCGAGATCAGTGAATGGCTTTCTTACATTCACTTTTCATTGATTTGGTACACCATTCCTGCTAGTAGGTCCATATTCCATATATGTACTGTGTTACTAGCTGCGAGCAAAACTTTCCAGTTTTATTGGTCTATGACCCACAGCTGTCATTCAGCTGAGTGAGCATTTTTACTAGCATTGACTGGTTTGTCTACTTTTAGTTCTATAGACATACATTGAACGCTGACTTCCAACGTTCCAAAACTATGCCGGTTCTTAAAGGGAAACCCTTAAAGCAAACCAAACTCCGAATTTGGACTTGTTACTTCTGTCAAAAACAAACCACTCAGAGCTCAAACTTATTTACCCACTTGAGAAGTCACACAAAGGAAACCCCCTGGAAATGCTCCAACTGCTCGGAGTCATTCTTATTCCCAAACAGACTTAAAAACCACTTGGCGACTAAGCACCCAACAGCAAAACAACTTCGTAGTTCGATTAAGTGTTCCATTTGCAAAGGCGATCGGACTTTTCTTCCCCTCCAATTAAAGAAGCACAATCGTACAGTTCATTCTCCAAAAAATCATAAATGTTCGTACTGCTACAAGACCTTTTTCTGTCGTTCAAAACTTGAGGAACATTTCAGAGTACACACAAGGGAGAAACAACACTCATACTTCTGTGGTAAAAGTTTCTTTAACAGCGAAGGACATCGTAAGCACATGCTCAACCGGCACTTAAACGAAAAGCCCGACAAATGTGACAAGTGTTCTTTCAGGACATATGCAATTTTAATCCTTAATGCACATAAACGGCGCACTCACCCGGAAACTGACAGATTCGCAGGGCAAGCGGAATGTCGCATTTGCAACCTGTGGTATCGAGCGTCGTACTTGCATTACCATGTGCAAAGTATCCACGGGGGTATTAAGCTTAATCGGTTCATCTGTTACTTCTGTGGGTATCAATGTAACTGCAAAACTCAATACGAGGCACATATGCGTTCACACACCCTGGAGAAACCAAACCTCTGCGACAAGTGTCCCTATAGGGCCGCCAGGAAACCTCTGTTAAAAAGGCATATTCTACTCTGCCATGAGAAAACAACTCGATACATATGTCCTCACTGCTCTAAAGGCTTCGTGTTCGCAAAGGATCTCACAACCCATATGCAATCAATTCATCATGAGTCCAATTCATCCAAAATAAAGTTAAGAGACTTTGCTACCGATAAGTTCAGGTCCGTGTTGGAGAAAAACTTGGAAGGAAACGTGTGCTATTTCTGTTCAAAGGAGTTTCAGAAGAAGAGCATGTATTCCCACATTATTATGCGTCATACACGCGAAAAGCCGTACATTTGTAAAGTATGCAAGTTTTCCACGAATATATCCACTAGACTATCCAACCATTACCAATTAGAGCATAATTAAATTTTGAAAGTGAAATTAAAGCTGTACCGAGGCTACTATAATTACGCACCTCAGCATAATAAGTTATTTCACTAGTTTATTTAACTTCAGGATAGTGAGAGATCATTTTATTATTTAAACCTAATTATGTCACATATTAATCCAACCTAATAAAGACTCCAAATTAAACTAAAGCTACTGAAAAATTTCTGCTTTGCATGCTCATTGTAATCGATCCCCACGGGATTTCGTTACAATTTCACTATTACTTGCAACAATAATTATCAAGTTCATCGAGAACAGAGGGAAGTCAATGTAAAAACCTAAATGTCATCCTAAATCCACACTTGCACAATTACAATACTCGCCCACCCTCTCCCATGAACATGAAACCCATTTCTACAAATCTACATACCATGGGAAACACCTACTAGATGCATTTGTGAACTACATATTTCTATTATGTTGCTACTTGGTCCTTTCACAACTCATCAACCAGCATCACTACCAAGTTCCCATTTTATATGAATTTCTGACTTAATGACTCTCTAGTACACACATCTCTCTGGGGACTATACACTTACACACACTTAAGAGAGATTCAAAATAATACTGTGAATATTAGTGGAGGACACTATACTTCCTCACTCACCCAATTCCCATGTATGTCTCCTGTTTAAAGCTTAGCTTGAATATTCTACTTCTATGGGCTTAAAAAATATATATCTTTTAGTGTGTTAAATCTCCTATGCTAAGGGTAGATGTGGATGCAGCAACTACAAATATACATCATTGGACCAATATACTATTGCAATATGATACAGAGACTCAATAGTACCTAATACACACTTACTACTCACTCCCTGCTGCCACTTCCTTCCTTCAATCAACTCAAATTATTCCTAACTCTCGTTAATAGTTAAGTGTGTTAAATTAATCAAATAGGAAGTGCTCCTTTATTTGCTCCTATTCCCCTTCATTTTGTCCCCTTCCCCTTTTTTCCTTCATTTCTTTTGTTTTTGTGAACTCCTTTTTGCTCTACTTACTATGTTGTCGTACAACAACTGTCTTAATAACATTATGCATGTATCTCTAGAAGACTCTCTTGACTCACTTTTTAGTCACAAAGCAACATAAAGAAATTACTTGCGCAGCCTTAAGTAGTAAACGAGTAAACCTAAGAATCCATTGTACTCGCTTGCCCTAAATTAATACTGAAACTAAGAGTTTTGGATTTGTATACTGTTTAATTTTAATTAAACTATTTTTAAAGTACTCAGATTGTGATAGGTTGTATTAGAGGACCACACGTACGCTTACTTAAACGATAACCTATAGTGGATTCCCTCTGAATTTTGTATTTCTCCCGATCCTACCCGAATATTTGGTTTATAAACAAATACACGCTGGAATTCGGGTGAAAAGTTGTGTAGACAAGCTAAAAGAACCGGGTAGACTGTGTGGTACACAAGACAGAATATGACTCATATTAATTCCTGAGTTGAAGAATGCTTCATGCTTAAGTTGATCTCTTGAATAAAACCGTTGAATATTCAAGTTTAGTCCTATTGGACATTTGGAGATATGCAAATGGAAGAAAGTGCTAATGGGAGTAGCATATCTCCTTCGGGTCGAGTTCAAGACAGTGAGTCATTCATGCTACACATGATTATGATGTCTCTGTCTCTGTGGGTGTTAATGTAGACTAATAAAAATCTTCATATGTGCTTTAACAGTTCGTCGTCAATGGGCTATCCAAGAAGACGAAGCTTTGGCCACGCGTCTCCAGGATGAAGAAAGTATGAAAGTTTAGAGTGATTTATTGGCAATTTAAATCTTATTTTTATAACAAATCCTGAAAAACTATTTAATACTCAACAGTTGTGCAGCACTACGCTGGAAACAGATCTCGGAACGCCATAGTGCGGGAGGATGGTCCGCGTGCTCGTGAAGAACAGCGGAGGGAGGAGCAAGAAGCTGTGGAACTTCGGTTGAGGCATCTGAGTCTCCTGCAGCGACAGTACGAAAATATTCCCGTGACCTGTGAGTTCTGAGATGATAATAAGTATGCTTGGAAATGAATGATAGGGCTGAGGAGGACGCTAGGGTGGCTCAGGAGTTGGCGAAACGCTACCAGGAAGGATGTCCGGACGCGACGTTGCGAGTGCTTAAGGGAGGAGCGTCGGGCGGTGGAATGCGCCGTGTGGAGGAGGAAATGAGGCAGCAGCAGCAACCGTCTTCTTCTTCTTCCTGCAGACCTTCAACTTCTCAAGCGGCTCTGATCGGCGCTACAGCAGCTCCGGACATCATCGACGAACCTCTTGAGGAACTGGACGAAGAAGATTTAAAACTTGCTCAAGAACGTCGCGATGGAGTAAGTCACCTAAGAATTATTTGCTTAAACCTTTTTCAAGAGTCAAGACGGCTTAAGAGTTGAAATCTAAAAGTAACTGGGATTTTCGATCATCGGGTGAGCGTCTGGTGCATGTGAACATTTTATCATGACTAGATACTCACTCGGTAATCGCTTACGACCCAAAATCAGCAAGTATGATGGAGATGTTATAATCTAGTGTTATTAATAAGCTTGTCTCCGATCGTCGACTACTTTGGTATTGTACTTTAATAGGAGTTGGCGCAGAAGGTTCAGGACGAAATGGAACGCTACGAGAAAGACAGACTCTTAGCCATCGAAGCTCAAGACAGGGAGCTCGCTAAACTCCTCCATGAAAAGGTACTTTATACCTTTTCTAATGACCTTGTGACCTTTTCTCCAAGTTCTCTCTAGTCCTTCTTACACCCTGATTTCCTTATTACCCTTGCATGCTCTTTAACCATCTGAAGAAGTCGTTCAAGTCGTGTTTTCCACGTAGGAAAAAGCACGCCTGAAACGAGCCAAGGAACGTGCACGCCAAAAGGCAGAGGCAGCAGCAGCAGCAGCAAATGGAGGAGGTGGTGGTGGCGAAAGGGTATCTGAAAACGGACAGTCAAGCGATTCATCTCCTGCAGACGACCCACACCGACTTCCTCCAGAACAAAAGCTTCCTCCACCAATCATTCCTCACAAAGCATCATCTTCCTCGTCTGGTGGATCTTCTTCAGGAGGATTCCTCGGATTTCGTGCAGCTCCGAAACCTCTTCCTCAGTCCCCCACGCCTCCCCAGTCCCCCAGCCACCACCATCCCTTCATATTCCGCCCACATTCCTCCTCTCCTGGAACTTCGTCGTCCTCATCTTCAGTCAGAAGTGGAACTATGTTGGAGTTTAAAAACGACCCTGTTCCACCTTACATGCCAATCCATGGATTCCAAAGAGCAACGCCACCAAAAAGACCCCCGAAATAGTTCCAACAAGAAGGCTTTTAAATACTTACTGACTGCTCATTAACGTTGACAGCTATTAACTTATTTGTGATATTTTAATTTGCGATGTACATTCATATATACTCACGCAGCTTTCTTCCATTTAACTTTCGTCTCA